>JBBIGC010024393.1:0-12511 GCA_037576955.1 Lepidarchus adonis | reverse complement strand
ATCCACAGAGTGAGATGCTGATCCACTCCAGCGAGCTCCAGCTTGTCCCTCAGGATTGTGGGTCTGATGGTGTTAAAAGCATTGCAGAAATAAAAAACATGCACAATATTAAATAGTTTTCTTTTTAATGTATCCTGGGAATTTACACAACCAACAAAGTTTTTGTTGCTGTACATTAAATGGTTCTTAGACACCAGTAATTATTTTCCTTATGGTCAATTAGACCAATAAGGGCAGGAGGGGCAGTGTCTCCTACACCCCTGCATGTCCATTTTCATTCCTACTAATGTAAATGTAGCCTTGAGAAAATTTTTGTAATGTGAATAATGAGATTTTATATAAGAATATTTCAGTAACAGACGATGTATTGAGAGAAAGTGTGCAGTGACTGTGGTGGGCGTTAAAGCATTGAGTTAATGTGAAAGAGTAATGATGATCGTCTCTGTTATGATTCATTATGATTCATATGCTTCATTTCATATTACGTATCCCCTTGTTCCTGATGGAGCTCAGCTCAGAGGCTGACAGAGAACTTATGCTGCCTTCACATGCTATAGGAATTATGATAAATACCAGTAACCGACGTGAATGCCCCTCACATTGTAATTTCCACTGGAGAACTGGAAGATCATTTTGATACACGAGCTGCCAAGATGAAATTACCTTTCACCTTTCAACATGGCGGAGAGCAACGAATCATGAATGTTAAGCATTGCATCATATTAAACTTTAAACGTTACCTGTTGCTGTTAGCGGATAGTTTATAGCTTAATGTTGTGACATTAATGCATAGTCTTCCTGCAGTAGCAGATGAATTAGGAAGTCTAAAACTTATACCCACGTAACACCTCAGAATGAATTCCTGGTCCGCCATGTTTCACTTCACTACGACAACAAAAGCACTTGAACACAACGCACACGTAATTTACAATTTACAAATAGAAAAGCTAAGCTTTCCCATAGCAACTGAAGGTAGCATGAGAGGCAGACGCATACGTGATTTAATAATCCCGCAAGGTCCCGAATGTTGGCATAATTAAAAACCGCATGTTGCATAGCAACTGTCTCGTTTCTATGGCTGTGTGATAAATAATACTCAAATTCATTGCTTGGAGCGATTTTCTGAGGGATCTGGTGGGTGTGTAGGTATGGATAAGAGTTGTCATGTAGCAGGGTTAGATGACATTGATGATCCTGTAGACGAACATCAGATACTTGAATTTGATGTTGCGATGGGAAGCCAGTGTAGAGAATGAAGCAGTGGCGTCACGTGCGTGTGTTTCGGATGGTTGAAGATCAGCCGAGCTGCTGCATTCTGGATCCTCTGCAGTGGCTTGATTGTGGTTGTTGGTAGACCGGTCATCACTGAATTGCAGTAGTCCAGACAAGAGAGAACCATTGCCTGAACTAGGACAACATACAAACTAGTTTTTTTTAAAGAACAAGATTTCTCTTATGCGCACAACAAACCCTGAAGCCAAGTTTATCTTTTTGCTTTTTTGTATAATAAGATTTCTGTTTGGTTAACATAACATCATATTGTAGCAAAGTTGGGAGGGAGCTACCACTCCACCGGCAGCAAGGTATCATGGGAGTGAGGGTTATAGGGTTTTGTTGGAGTGATTGAGTGTTTCTGTGTTCCAGGTTGTAGTCACTGGAATATAGTTCTCCAGTGTGACTGAGTGTCCTGGTCTGTGCTGATGGCGGCCGACTGTGCTCACCCTAGCCATGATGAGTAATCGAGTTAAAGACCTGGGTGAGCCAGCCAGCTGTATTAGTCTGGACACACCAGGGCAAAGGTGTAGTGGGTGTACAGGTTCCAGAGTCTTGCTTAAGGCTGGTAATAAAACCGGAGAAGGCTAGGATGTGCACTAGCATTAACCTGTGGTGATGGATGTTCAGACCCAGTGAGCCATTACTCTCTATACTCGTTACACTTCTGGTGGGTCTGGACATCTGACAGCCTGCTCACACAAACACATCACATATATTGCATTCCAGCACTACTCTTCTACCTGAAACACACAGAACATGCACAACAGGCATAAACAATAGCACATCTCCCAGCTCCCATGATGCACTTCTCCCACATAGCCAATAGGAGCACCCCAGGACCATTACAGTATTGTAGTAATTCTCTTTGGAGAGATGACCACTTGCACACAAACTATGCTCTTTGAACCAGCAATGTAGCTAGCCAGGTTCTAGTTGCTCTTTATACCAGTCTTTAAAAAGGCCAAGCTGTTACCTGTGTGTCCTCTAGAGGCTAGGATGCACACAAACATAAACCCATGACCAAGAATGGTGATGAACGGGCAATCTCCACTCTCTTCACACCGATGGCAGGCTTGCACATTCATCGCCAGCTCGCTGTACACAGTACATCACAATCAGCTGCCTCCACTATCGCTGCTGCTGCAAAAACACACAGAACATGCATTAACCGTGTAAACAGTGGCATTTCCCCAACTCCCATGATGCACATGCTCGAACAGCCAATGGCAATCACCCCTGCACCATTACAGTATGTTATCTTGACGAAAGTGGAGTAACAAATATATCCATGTTACAAAGTTTGATTGTTTTGAATTGGTTGGGCCATATACATTGCAAACCATGGCGTCTGTGAAACTCAAATAGTGTACAAATCATGTTACAGGTATTTACAAATATTTTTTTTTTCTCTGTACACTGGTGAATGTAGGATCGTCAAACTTGTGAATCTAGGTTTACAAAACATGTAAGGCCCTGTGACCCCGTTATATGGCTGACTCACTGTGTGTTCTCATTCTCCAAACTATTATGTTTTTACTATTATATCTACTATTATATCATGGCAGTAATAAATAATTACATGTGTTATGCTAATATTACTGTCATCATTTGGTTTTATATGTTTAAGGGGATCATACACACTCTAGAGGAGATGCTTTGTACCTCAGTAGAGCAAGATAAGGACCAGATTTACTGTCAGCCTTCTTCTGCTAGAGAATATATACAGGGGGTCCTTGAATTACGATATACTTGACTTATGAAAATTTGTGGTTATGATGCTGCCCAAAACCCATTTATTTATTTATTTATTTATTTATTTCATGGTGTGAAAAATGAAAGTAAAAAGTAACTTTAATAAAATGCTAAAAAAAATGCAATACAGGTGAATATCTCCCTCTTGTAGACTGACAGAGGAATGGCCCTAGGGCAAAGCACAGTAGATGCTTATGTAAGGAGTTTCAACTTACGACACACATTGAGGAACAGAACCCTGTCATAAGTCGAAGACTCCGTACTCCGTTTTCTAATTTTCCATTGTACTGTGAATAGATGGGCCTAGACATTACATGCTCAAAATCATAATGCTTTGCAAAGTCTTTTCACTCTCTGCTGCTAAAGCGTGGTCCATTGTCACTCATTACTAGGGGTGGGAATTGCAGGGTATCACACAATATGATACGATGCATGATACAAGGCCCACAATAACAATAACATTGTGATACATCGTGATACAGATTCTGCGCTAATTGATATATCACATGACAGCGATATCACAATACATCACAGAAACGGGGTTTGGGGGTAAATAATTTACATAAGTAACAGCTGTCATTCTTACCATTCCCATATTTTCTTTGCTGTCATGGTCGGAGGCACAGGGAAACCACTACTTCGGCTTCAGAACTGAGTGGCAGTTGCTTTCTAACTTTGACGTAAATGCACCTCTTCAGAAACCAGCCAGCGCAAAAACTCACTCGAAAGCATTATGCTGTTTGTGACCCGTGGCTTTTATTATTCTTTTACTCATTACAGAGCCGTTTCTGTTCCCCTCTTTCGTCATGATGACAACCAAAATTACTACTCACAGAAGCAACTATTTCCACCTCTTTTCTGCCAGTATTCCTACCTGTTTTGGTTCATCAGAGGCTACATAGTCCACCAATTACATGTATGATGTGTGTTTGGAAGGCGGGTCCTCCAGTACAGCTTCTAGTTTAACTCTCTCTATGCTGAAACAAATTACTAAGCGCTATGTTTTTGTTTGATCAAAATTATTGTTTAGGAAAGTTCAGCAAACACAAGATATTGGTGGGGATGTTTATTTCTGCACATTTGCATTCTTGGATCCTTCCAAAGATCTTTTCAACGAAGCTCTCCAGCGATGTGTGTTTTATTGACTCATGTTTATCACATCGACCGGGATGTAGGCTTCATGTGGGAAAGAGATACAGAGCAGAGATACAGCCATCATAAAATAATCCACGGTCAAAATTCTAAAAGCGAAGCGAAGTGAACCCAGATTTTATATGTGCCCTAGTGTTCTCTGTGTTTTCCTGTTGATGAGTTACTCTTCAAGTTTCACCTGTGTCCTGCAGCGCCACCCAGAGGAGACATGAAGTAGCGACACCAGTGAGTCAAATTGGCAGCGAAAGCTTAATAATTAAAATATCGATATTGCCATTAGCGTATCATTAATCGTATCGTGTGAGCAAGGACATTAGGCGTTTTCCAGGTGTATGGACCAGCTCAAAATCATACCATTGCATTTTCATCATCATGCACTGTATCCTGGGTGACATTTCATTCAGGTTCTTTTTGAGGTCGGTGGTCTGTCACCACCATACAAGCCATATACCTTTCTGTGGGTCTTTTCTAGACCAAATCCTAGACCTGGACACATATGCTACTGTTATCCAATTCTCATCTTCTGCCTGCAGCAATACTTCACCAATTCCATTCTTTGAAGCATCTGTTGAGACTTTTTCTTTTATTAAATAAAAGAATATCAGCACAGGAGCTGTGGTGAGAGTCTTTTTAAGCTTGTTCCATTCACTCTTATGGTCGACTGTTCTTTTGAAACATTTTTCTTTCTGCAGAAGCTCATGGATGCAAGGTGTCTTTGCTGACAGGTTAGGAATTAATTTACCTATGATGTCCACCATCCTCAGTATGCGTTGCACAGAAGCTTTGTCTGTGGGCCTTGGCATGTCTAATATTGCATTGATTTTGTATTGGTCTGGTTGGACATCTTGAGCAGTGTCTGTCTGTTTCTTGAATTCCAAATTTGACACTTGCTTTTGTTGAGCCTTAATCCATTGCTTTGTATTCTCTCCAAGACTCTTCTCAGCCTCTTGCTCTTGTACAGTAGAGCCCCAAACAATGATGCAATCGACCTCCACCTCGACCTCGAACTCCATCCAGCTCCTCAGTGATGCTCTCCATTGCTTGGTGGAATGCTTCAGATGCTGAAACAATTCCAATGGGTAGTCTCAGAAAGAATATCTGCCAGAGGGCTTTTATCATCCAATTTAAGCTGCCAGAAACCTTGTGAAGCATCAGATTTTGAAATGTATCTGGCATCTGCTATCTCGGCTATATACTTCACATTGTGCTATTTGGCAGTGTTTTCATTCAGGTCTTTTGGATCTATGCATATGCTCATATCACTATTCTTCTTCTTTACAAAGTCAAAAGAGTTCAGCCAGTCTGTTGGTTCTTCAACCCAACCTTGTCTTCCAATTCAGTTCCTTTTTAGACTCACTTACTTACTTCTTGCATGTACAACTGTCTGTGCATTTTTATTCATTTGAATTTTGTATGTGAATAGTAGTACACCAAAACCCCTAAAGACAGCTGAAAAATGAGATACTGTTGAGTCAAAAGCTTTTCAGAAACTCCAGGTCTTTAAATGTTCTTTCTTTGAGCAGTGAATCAAATCCTTCTGCAACAACAGTAAAAAAATAATTGGTGCAGTTTTTTTCACTATTACTTTCAGCTTGCATGTACCTAAGCATTCGGTTTTTTGTGTATTCTAGGCTTTTCTTTCATTGTTTTAATGTCAGACATGCTGATCAGATTTTGCTTTTTCATCAGTGTCCAATTTCAGTGTGATTGCCGTTCCATTTATCTGTAGTGTTGTCCTATTTTCCAACTTTCGTTTGATCCTCTAAATTCTTTTCTTCAGTTCACCATCATAAAGAAAGAAGTGTCATTCAGGTGTTCTCTGTGTACAGTCCTCTTTCTTTTTGTCTTTTTTTCTTCCTGTTGGCATTTCTTACCAAAGCCTGGATAATGACTTGGCTTGGGCTGTGAGCTGCACTGTTTGCAGCCGAACTTCTCGTTATCACTTGGCTTCACAAAACACAATCACTTATCATGGAGTCCCTTCACATATCAAAATTGCATGACTGTGCATTTAAATTTCAGGTCAGTCAGAAAACTATCAAAACCAAAAGCTCAATAAGCTGCTGTACATATGCATGTCTCTTGTATGTCTCATTTTACTTCTGAGAATTTGCTATGTACTGTTTGCAATTTTGCACTTACCACTTACCACTTTGCATCCTTACCATCTGCATAAATGGATGTGTTATGTGCTTGTTGACCTGCAATGGTTAGCAGTAATGGCACCTTTCTGGGTTCTGGTGCTGAATCCAGGGCCATGGCCTCCATGTACACAGCTGGTATCGCTGGTTGACAGTGTGCCAGTTACTATCGACATTCCCAGATCTTCAGTCTGTTCTGAAAATTGTTCTTCACTCTTCGCTTTGTATGTTTTTGCACTCATCCAATTTACACTCTACCATGTTTTGTTTGTTTGGAGAGAAACGAGAGTTTGCCTCAACTATACGTTTTTCATTGAACTGCCTGTAACCTCTTGTTCTCTCATAGTAGCATAGTTTTCTGTTTATTTCTCATCTTGTTTCGTCTAGATCAGGGGTGTCAAACACCAGCCCTGGAGGGTCAGTGTTTAGTCCAGTTTGGTGATCTCCCTGCTCACACACACATGGTTCAACTCACCTGTTAATTTTCAGGTGTAGTGAGAATGTTTGAGGAAGGGAGCTACCACACTGTGCTGAACATCAGAGTTCTACAGCCCTGCTAGATCATCATAGCACCTTTATTCATAACAGTAAAGGTCTTTATATACCCTGTACCAAGACAAATCCAAGCAGCTGAATGCAGTCCAGCAAAAGTCTTGTTTTGATAAAAAAAAAAACAACAACAACAACAACTATATAATAATTACAGAATGACAGGATTTGAATGGCCTCTCTGCTCCTGAGTAAAGGTGATAAAGGTGATTCAGTTTGAATGTTTGTCACCTGTTTTGGTGCCTTGAAATTGTGATGTATGTCCTGCTTTTTTGCCTTGCCTCTGATGAAGGCTATGAAATTATGGCATTAATGTTTGGGTGTATTTTAGGTCCATGTGAATCAACAGAGTACCACTGTCTATAACACTGTCATATTACTCTGTTCTTCTCAGGCTTTGGAGCTGTGAGCATTGGCGCTGTAGGCATACCAAAGCAGCGAGGAGGCTCATGTTAAATGCGGCTTGGCTCTGAGGCCTGTTCTTCTTGCCGCAAACATTCCACCTTTACCCCAGTCACCATGGCTACCCAGAACAATATTATGGCACCATACTACGGGGAGACCTTGTAATGTTTTATAGTGTTTGTAAGGATCTATAAAAAGTCTACATATATACTGCAGGGCTGTCTGCTATCTTACCCTTTACATTTCACACACTCATTCTTTATGGTATATGAACTGCAAAGGTAAATGGTAAGATATTTTTCATTCCTTTTGACGTAGTTCGGAACATATGTACCTGACAGGCTGTATATTTTTTTGCAGATGGAATGGCACCAACAAAAATAAGAAACAATATCTCACATGGTAATATGAGTTATGTGTTTGTTTTTCTTACACATCAGCAAACTCATAGTGGCAGATAGTCCAGGTCTTTGAAAAGTAAGGAAGTAAAAGTGTTTTGAAGGTCATCTGATAAAATCGTAATACATAAAACCAGTAAAACAGTGAATTCCACTGACATAAGACCCACAAGAATGTGTGGTGTTGCCTTTTCTATCCACTTGATGGCAGCTGTGCACCAAAGTAACTTTCATTCTGGCATGGTGTTATGAATCAACTGCAAAGCATAAACGATTTATGCTTTGAAATTACAGTTAAAACCCCTCTATGACATGAGATTTTATGTTGCATTCATGTCTTTATGTATTTAGCACCTTGTAATTTATTTTTGGCCAATTGGCTTCACTTCCTAAGAGGCTGGAGGTGATATTGACTGGTAGATATAAAGCTTATTTCTCAGTAGCATTGTAAACATTCTTGTTTTTCTTTTTGCAAAAGTGCTGAAAACAACTATTTTTTTTTTTTGCACATTTCTCACTGAGCTGTAGGGTAACTTAATTTTGCTTACCTCACTAAATGTTTGTTGTATAATAAGTCTGAGACTGGATTCTGACAATACCCATTAGGACCATCATAAATGGTCAGCCTGCTGATTACTACAGTGATTCTGAAATCCTTTCAGGCACATTTCACAGCACTAATTTTACTGGCATAATTTTAATACAATTTAAGACAATCTCTAAACAGTCCTAAAAGTATAAAACTGTAAAATGTTTATCATCTTTGAACATTGTAATGAAGAGAATTCTCCCACTTATTGGAAAGTACCTTGAAATTGACTGAAAAGTTATTAATAACTTGTGGAGGTCAATGTTTACAGTTTTTGATTACAGTTACAAGCATTTTTTAAAAAGTTGTTAATAAAAAAAACAGAAACATGTTAAATATGTCATTTTAAAGGGCCCATGTAATGGACATGTATTTTTCTTTTTCCTTTTTTGAATAAATGAATTAATAAACTTTCAAAACATTTAATTAGCAAAAACAGCCTGTTTTGAATTCAGTACTTTCATGATGTCAATCTACTGATTCTAAATCCCCACTTACTCATGATTAAATTCTAAGCAGTGTTTTAACCCAATTGTGTTTTGAATAAGGCATGTTGCAGTGCAGCCAATCTGAACAGAGTACATTCACATATATTGGTCTTAAAGGCACAGTAACAAAAAAATCTGTTCAAATCTGAGAGATTAGAAGCCTTAGAAAGAGTTACATAAGCATAACCTGCAACTTATTTTAAAATACAAAATCATACAAATTATATGAAATTATAATTAAATTAAAATGCAAGAGAAATATAGGATATAAACCCTTAGAACCCTTAGTCATAATGCAGTTAAAAGTCATCAATAACACCCCACAGTAGTCATGTTTTTCCTTATGTTTATGCCTCTATATAAAGTCTCTTTTTCATAATTTTTTAGTCCATGAGAATCTGGCCCCTGCTTCCTATCACCACCACTGTAAAGAAAATTCACCATCTCATATCAATTTATGTGAACACAAAAACACACTTAAATGTAATGACTGAAATACGTAGATTTTTAAAAATAGGATTAATTACCATAAAAGAAACACAACCCACTTTGTGCCTACTTTACATACTAAGCACAGATGTGAGATGTAATGGAATCTTAGGCTATTGCTCGACACATCTGTGCTTCTATTAAGCAGCATGAAAGAGAGCTCTTAGCAAAGGCTGGTGACAGACACTCGAGAGAGCGAGTGAGTGAGAAAATGACCCATTGTTTCGCACCTGTTTCACTTTTCATGTCTATATCTACAGTAGGCAACAAATCTTCAGGCTGACAAGGGTGGAGGTGTAGTCCACAGGGGCAGCGCATGTGGTAACATTCACCTCCACATAAAGGCTTCAGCAGAGACCATAACAAAGGCTTCAAAGTCTGGGGGGACGTCTCCTCTCTGCAGATGCCGCAGGCCCACTGGTCATCGGCTTGTTTGACTTTATTCACAAGAACAGCCATGTATTACAGCATATGAACCACTTAACAAAAAATAAGTAGACATTTACAGAACAGCTGCACTGGACTATAAGTAGTCTTTAGGGCCAGCAAAGCAGCCCCCAACCAGATCCTATAGCAGTGGTCTGAATACATCAGACAAAGCATCAACTTCACTCTTTTCATCACTGATCTCAGGCAGAATCTAATATCTAACACAACTTAAATGTGCAGTCATGGAAAATTATAGAGATTATTGCAGATTGTTGTATGTGCATTATACAATACTATAGAAACACTGTATTATATTATATTAAAGTAACCAGAGACTGTTTTCTTTCTAAACTAAAGCTAATGAAAATAGCAGAAAAATAGCCATTCTTATGAAAAAGTGAAACTGACTGAATGATAAGTAACCTCTGTATTTAACCCATCACACGTCGAGCAGCGGGCAGCTGTCAACAGTACCCAAGAAGCATTGCAGCAGGACAGTCCCTTGCTCCAGGTACTTGGGCTGGAACTTGAACCTTTAACCTTCTAATCCTAAGAGTGAGTTTTAACCACTAGTGCGACACTGCCCATGTGAACCTAAATGCTATGTATTTACCACCAACCTGCTTGGGTCTTGAGCGGTTCATTCTAGTGAATTATGAGGGTTAAAATCATAAGACAGAAGAAATAACAGTTTTCTGTTAACTAAGGTATGCTTGCTAATATTACCCCTGTTAAACTTGCAGTACTTCTGTAAGGAAGTAGGCTGTATCATTTGACAGCTACAAGAACTTCTAGGTCCGCATTTGTTTAAATGGAGAATTGAGACATTTTATTTAGCACTTATACTAAAACCGAATGTCTTTCCTGTTAAAAATTCATTACTGCAGCAGGTTAGAGTGTCTCTGGGAAGACCTCATGCTGTGTTGGGCATATCATTTGCATAGTATGACCTAAACAGTGTGACCTAAACATTCTGCTCAAATATCTAATGATATTTGGCTCCTTGGCTTTGGAGAGAAGAATACACAACAATAAAACAGAAGAAAAACTACTAAAATGCACTGATGTGGAATTTATAGGTCAGTGCTGCTATTCTTATGTTTTAAAGACAATATTATATTATGTAATACCTATATAATTATGATGACCAGCATGCCTCCCTACTTTTTAATGTGTTAGTGTTGATAATAGTAAAACAGTGCTCAACCTCAACTCAGTGCTTTAAAATACCCTATTATATAGATGTAGGCTTCCTTATTGCCATTAGGGTATTAAAAAATGTTTTAGACCACAACCTGCTCAGAACTGCCCTAGAAGAAAGTCTCATACATGAGGAAACAAATTTGTGACAAATTTGCAGTGAGATGTTAAACTCTTTGGATGCCTGGTCCTTTTTACCTCCTGTGAGTAATTGTGACTCACAAAGTTTCTCTCAAACACTTCGAATTACTTTGTTTATATCTTAACAAATATTTACACAGCAATTTACATCAATTGGCAGAATTCCCCTTTAAGGTAAAAGTACTTAATTCTAGAAACTTGTGGGAAGCCAAATTTGTAAAAAACCAAAAAAAAAACCCCAAAAAAACCTGTGCATGTGTGTGTGGTGGCTGCAGAAATTTTCAGTGATTACAGCACAGAGAAAAACATACAGATGTTGTGCTTGAGTTGTGCAGATTATAAGGCACTGAACTGCTTCTACACAGGCAGAAAAAGTTGCTCATGTGTGGCATTGTTGTCATTAGGTATAAACTGTGTTCAGGCATTTATCAGGAATCCCTAGAGCGCTCCCCACGTGCAGGACGGCAGAGAACACGGAGCTGAGAGAGAAGGAGGCTCCAGTTGTGCGGTCTGGTTTGGCTGCCAAGTCTGTGCTTCGTTAAAATGAGGTCATTTAAAGGGAGGAAACGGGTTGAGGGGGTGGGTGGGTGTAGTGGAGGAAGGTGGCAAAATGAAACCAAAATGAGTCACAGAGAGTGTGATCCAGAGCGGGGAATAAGAGGCAGAGAGGAAGAAACAGAGGAAATCATTCCTTGATGACTGTATGTGTGCGGCTACGGCACGCGAGCCCACAGCCGGTGACAGTGTGATGAGTCAGGACCGTCCGCGTGACTCAGGGGTAGCATGTCCCAGAGCAAACAAGCCTGCCAGACACACCCTCGAACAGGAGCACTCACTCACACACACATACATACACACTCAACGCAAAAATATGCACCAAAGTGTGATTCATAACCATTTCATTAATAGTCATATTCATAAACATTTCACTGAGTTCCAGTCGCTGTGGCAGGATGCTGGTGCGCACTGCTTAAAAAATGCTGTTCAAAAGTTTCAGCTGCAGTTTAGTTGCATGTGCATCTGATGCTTGTAATCTAATACTCAGCATGATATTCTGTAAGAAATGGAAAATGAAGAATTTGCAAATGTGTCTCTGTTTTTTAAGTTTCTCTATGGAATTGTCGTTAAGCTCTAAATTCAGCACACAACTGTGTAAGCGTTAAACCCATCACTGAGAAATTGTGGCTAGGAGCCTTCAAAAGCATAAATGACCTTTCACTGTTTAGGGCCCTCCCTCTCCCCCATCATTCAGAGGGATGCTACTTTGTTAGCAGATGTAACACAAATGGCAGTTAGTGTTCAAGCATGTTGAGCTGTCCAGTGACGGTGTAATAATGGCAGTTCAAGAAGGCGCACTGGTGCTTCAGCTGAGAATGCAAGTACAATGTGATTGTGTAATAAGTGGAGTTCTTGCTCCACTATTCATTCTATCTATCTATCTATATATCTATCTATCTATCTATCTATCTATCTATCTATCTATCTATCTATCTATCTATCTAT
>JBBIGC010024320.1:0-12515 GCA_037576955.1 Lepidarchus adonis | reverse complement strand
GTAGTCAGTGTTGTACTTTTTAATGAACAGTCTGATTTTGGTTTCTTACTTGCTCCAGCTCCTCCACTCATTTTTACACTCTTTTTTTAAAATAAATTGTTAGGCGCTAACTAGGAGACTTGTTGGCTGGAGTTTAGCAGTAGCGCTCGCGGTGACAGAACATGTGCAGTGACACGTGTTACAAACGATGAGGCCAGATTGGCTGTTCTGTATGTCAATCAACTGCCAAATGCCACAGTGGGGATGGGTGATTGGCTAAATCCCTTTTTTAATGACACGCAATCTACCCACATTTCCTGTACTGCAGTGTTTTCTGTGACTCACAGTTCACTTGCTTTTACGCTGCGTGGTCTCACCACCATCGTTTATTTTGATAGGAAGAGTTCAACTGATGATGCTTTTGCGATTGACCCGTAGATTGCGATCGGCGCATTGGGCATCCTATTCCCAATATACTCAGAGTTTCTCCTTCGCAAACGTCCTAAACCAACACAATCTAGTGTGAGATGTCCCTTTAATATACTTATCTCTCGTCCCCTCCGTCCTCCACACAACCCCATGATGAATAATAATGGAGTTGATGAATTTTTCGACTTCTTTTTATAATCCCACAGTCTATCAGCCATAACATTAACACCACTGTTAACAGGTGCCTACGTAGCTATTTCATTACAGTTGCACCTGTCAGAATTATTAGGCACCAAGTGAACAGCCAGTCCTTAAAGTTGATGTGCTAGAAGTAGGAAAAATGCCAGAAGACTTGACCTCCTTTGACAAGGGCCTTAATGTGATGGCTAGACAACAGAGTCACAGTATCTCAGGAACCTGTGGAGTGTTCCAGGTGTGCGGTACTTAACACCTACCAACAGTGATCCAGAAGAACAACTGGTGATTCAGTGACAGGCTCATGGGCACCCAAGGCTCACTGATGTATATGGGTCAGAGACAGTCAGAGATGTTTGTGCAACAGGAGGCGGACCTACACAACCTTAGGCAGGTGGTGTTAACGTTATGGCCGATTGGATTGGACACTAGCGATGCCTTTGCTTTTCTACAGAAGACCACTGAAGCGGTTCACAGACTGGATCTGTGCGGAGTGTTATTAGAGGCGAGTGTGCACTCTTGTGCCTGAGAGCGATGGAGGAGATATCTGTCTGTCTTCCGCAGAGGAACAGGAGGCCACCTGACAGTGATTCCTGCTTGGAAATGAGAGACAGCACTTAAGTTGCAGAATTATTCATTTTAAATTCATTTGCTATCTAGTTTAAATCAGTAACGGTCAAGGTTTGTCGATGTGAGCATGACGGACCCTCGCCCCCATGAAGACCCTTAGTGTTAAGGGTTACACTTAATAAAGCATTGGGCCACTTGGGGCTTTATCCAGGGTGTGTTGAGGGGAATCATGGGAGTGTTAGATGTTGAGTTTCTCTACGGTGTTCTGTGTGTTATGAGGGGAGATGATGTTCAGTTACTGTGTGATGTGCACTGAGGTAAATCAGTGTGTGTGCTGCGGTCGTGTTGGCCATTTCAGTTGATAACCCGGTGAGCTATGCACGAACTGTCCTGCAGAGGGTGCACCAGTACCGGACTGGCGAATAAACCGGAAACAGGCTGCGTCCTGTATTCGAGCACCAAACCCTTGTGTGAAGTGTCCGTTCTTTCCTCTGGCGAATTTTTCGTGATAATATCATATCTAGGGATCTTTTACATCAAGCGTAGCCACTTAGCATAGAAGTGAGGCACCAACACTGCCCTGCGAGCGAGAACCAGACCTCTTTCTCTCAGCTCATCAGAATAAACGCGACTTTGCTGTTGAGGCCTTTGTGAGAACGTTTGGTTGCAGGAACAAACTTAAACACTTTTACACACAGGAGAAATCTCCGTAAAAGACAATTATAATCTTGCGATCTACACCGTACGTCCATCAGCCACAACATTAACGTAGTTATGACAACGTAGTTATTTAATGACTATTGCACCTGTGACAGGGGTGGCATATATTGGCAGCAAGTGCATAGTCAGTTCTTGACTCTGATGTGCTAGAAGCAGGAAAAACAGGTAAAAAAAACCTGTACCGCGATTCAGACAGAATTTCCTTTTCATAAGCACGTCGTCCAAACGCAACGCAAATAACTGTACAAAATGACTTTTCATTTTCGCTTTGGTCAAAAAATATCGTCACTTTGTTACTCCAGTCTTTCATAACATAAATGGCCCAACATTTTTTGAAACAGACTCCATTTGTTAACCAGCACCAACCAGCATCTCATTGTCTGTTAACTGGACCAGGACAATCAAACTGGGACATCCAGTCTGGTGTTCTTGCTGGATCTTCTCCGATAGAGTCACAGCTCAACTCTGGAGATAGAAACATCTGAAGGAAAGTTTGAGCTGGAAAGTGTCGATGCTTCACTTCCAAAATCCATGAACTTTTCAAAGTTCACACCTGCTCGAATGGCCATGTGCCATTTTTAGCACTTCGTTAACACACACACACACACACACACACACACACAGAGTCTGTGTAGCCTGGCATGCAGTAGCTCTGTCCAGCATCTGGTGTAAGCAGTAAAGTTAATGCTCCATTTCAGGTCCTCACTCTGCACATTTATCTAAGCAGCTTCACAACTGTAGGAACGGTGTGTGTATACACACACACTCTCACACACACATACACACCCTCTACTGACGCCATGAACTTGAACTAGCGTTTGTAACCTAACTCCCTCCTCTCCTTGGTATCCCAGCTTGATGAGTGAGACCTGATGGGTGAAGATTGAAGAAATTGTCCAATTTTCATCTGAACATCGACATTATCACATTTCAGGTCCAGGGGAAGCTAGAGCCAATCCCAACTGACTACGGAGCAACAGAGCAACACGAAAACAAGACAACCACACACACACTTACACCCTGAGGAGATTTAGAGCTAAAGCACAACCCAGGACCTTCTCGCTGTGACGGGCATCACTGTGCCACCGCGCTGCCCAGACCAAAATGCCAGCCCTGGTGTGGCACAGCCATTCATACCGGTGCCTTAACCACATGCAAGGTAGTGTTTAGTGTTTAGAACAGAGTATTTATTAAGTATTAATCTTGGGCTCATGCCGTATATATTTCTGTTATTTCTCTGGGATGGCAAGAGAAACGTTTTTTTCTACCTCTGGCTTCCAGTCAATCGTACCATAATTATTATGATTCTTCAGATGATTAAATGCCAAAAATGTGGGCGAATACCACCATCAAGAGACACTGTTCCAGCTTCCGGCGGCCGGTAATAAAGCAGCGATGCTCACAACACTGAAAGCTTTTAAAGAGGTTGTACTGCGGAAGTGAAATGCAGTTAATTGCCTCTTGGCTCCAGCACAATATCTGAAGTCTCTCCAGTGCGTCTGCATTTATTCAACTCAGAAAGAGAAGAAAGAAGCAAAAAAGAAGAAGCAGAACACAGCAGAACTCTACCGTTAGGTCTCGACAAACGTCCGCAACCTTGGGCCTGGGCGTCCGCGTTCTGTCTTTTGAGCCATAAAGCAAAATGAGAATCATTCATGTGAAATGATTATTGTTTTGCAGAAATAAGGTCTGTACTTTACATTCCTGCCATTGTTTGACATCTGAGAATATAAAATGTAAATGTGAATGTAATTCCTTAATTATTATGTAATTACACTGCAAGAGTGTGTCCTACAGAGAGAGAGAGAGAGAGAGAGAGAGAGAGAGAGAGAGAGAGAGAGAGAGAGAGACACTGGCAATAGTTTCTTGAAGTATGATGGAGGAAGTGGGAATGAAGCGTTATGTTTATCTACACTGAAACATCTCTGCATCTGTGTGTGTGTGTGTGTGTGTGTGTGTGTGTGTGTGTGGAGCTGAGCAGGTTCTACCGTTAGCTTTAACCTTCTCCAGATCAGAGAGTCAGACAGTGCCCCCAGTGCTTCTCTCAGCAGTAATCTCTCTCTCCCTTCTTCTAACGCTCCTTTTCCTTCTCTTCTTTCACTCGCTCTGTTCAGTTCCTCTCTCACTCGGATCAAAAAAACAACAATCGAAGGAATGAACAGGCCGTGCATCATCTGTAGTGCTCAGTGACGGCCTCTACACGTTCTACTCACCGGATATCTTAGGTTCCCTAGTTCCTATCTTTTTAGGGGGGGTGGGGGTGGGGCGGGGGGGCACCAACTGACTCAACTGAAAGAAAAGTGACTATTTGTCATCGTGAACACACCCCATCATACCTCAATGAAATGTGAGCCCTACGTTTAACGCTTCCACACATGGGCAACGAGTGTAGTGTAGTGTATTGGGACAGCACCTCGGTCAAGCCACATTCCCATTTCAAAGTAAAGGTCCTCACCACTGCCCTGACTTTTTACAGAGCAGTTTATTACGGAATGACATCATTAATGATAAAAAAAACACTTTTAAATCCACATCCAGTGCAAATTGGGTTCATCTCTGAACACATTCTTGAACAGCATCTTGGCTCCCGCTGTCTATCGGTCGTCTCCATCCATGTGCTGCTAACGCTGAGTGCAGGGGCGGAATGATGCTCCCTCCCATATGTTCCCTTCTTTTTCCTGACTGATCGCCGCTCTGAACACAAGCAGAGACGCTGCGGCAAAGACGAGCTGCAGAACAGCAACCAGTTGCTAAAGCCTGAGCTGTAGTGCAGTAGCGCTAGTAGCACCTCACCTGTTTCTAATGAAAACAGTGTAATACCCAACGCTGTCACATTAATCACCATAATAATGCACATGTGATGAATTATTCCGATAGAAAAACAAAAATGCATTGTTGTTTTTACTCAGTCGTTAAACACGGCAACACTGGAGCATCTGGTGTGAAGATGAAGAAGTGGAAATGAAACAGCAGATTGCATTCTTATACAATTAACAGACCCAATGGGCTGTAGGCAGGTGCAGACATTTAAATGTACAGTATTTACATATGTATTTTCGTCCTCGTTCAATAATTATCCAAACCACTCGTTTAATTTGGGTTTTGGGGAAGCTGGAGCCGATCCCAGCTGACTATGGGCACGAGACAGGATACAACTAAACCATCACACACCTATGGACAATTTTGAGTAGCCAGTCAACCTAAACCACAAGCCTTTGGACTGTGGGAGGAACCCGGAGCACCTGGATGAACCCCTTCCTGTTCTCTAACTGCAAAACTCACACCAGGTGTTTGATCCATGAATCAACCCCTACATTTCCTGGTTCAGTATTTAAACACTCTTCATGTTCACATTTTGACATCATGAGACGAAAACTCCTAACAACTGGTCAACAGTACGTCGCCATTGCGAGACTTTTAACAGGATGTTCTCAGACGGAAGTGGACACTGAGCTTAGAAAGTTTTCAGCAAGTTGTACTAGAGATACAGAGAGACCTGACGAGTCACAGAAAGACATAGAAGTGAAGGTCCTTTGGCCACATCCCACACTGATGACTTCATTGTGAACAGTGCCCTGTGGAACCGCATGATGAATCCCACTCAACTCCATGTACGTTTAAGGAGGTAAGAGGAACCCAAGTGTCACGTCAGACCATTCGAAACAGTTTATATCAGCGTGGTCTGCGTGCTAGACGACCTGAAAGGGAACCTGACTAGCCTCGGCCAGGGAGCATTTACACTGGACGACTGGGCCCACGTTATTGAGTCATTGACATTTTGTGTTGTGGTTTATTCACCACTGTTGTTGCCTTTCGTTCAATAAATTGTTTGAGATGAGAAAATCACGTTGAATGCTTCTGCTTAAATGCCCGATTTTCATGAAATAATATTACTGTAGTGTAACTTTTTTTACATTTTCTATACATTTCAAAATTTCGAAAACCAAATATCCCTAAATTTTTGTGAATATTGTATATTATTAACATGACACAATATTTCTTTTTTTTTTAATTAAAGTTCATGTCAGTACTGGTATATTGTCACATTCCTACTCATAAATAAATATTACAATCCCTTCCATTTATTTCTACAATTTTTAACCACTCTTCCATGGTTTGCGCCACAGATTGCGTTCTACTCCAGTTCTTCACACTAATGTTGTACATCTCCCGGTGAGGAAAGGCAAAAATGAAAATGAAAATGCAGTTATGACATTTCTATTCACACTCTGATTTAATTAAAACCGTATCTCCTGATGTAGACCAAACACTTGAACTCAAATCGCAAACAAACTAGGCTGGCAAAGAAAAAAGCAAAGAAATTGTGCAGAAAGTGAGCTGCTTTCGCTGCTGTATCTGCTGTTTCTTCACGAGTAGGAGATTCAAAGAGGCCAGAGCGTCCATGAGATTAGAGCCTGAGGCATTCAGACTCAAGTGTTGCGTCTACGCAGGTCATGGTCAGTACTGAGCGCAGGGGTCACTACACATACAGTACAGGCAGGAGGAACATGGGATATTTCATAATCAAGGATGGAAAATCAGGCAGGTGAGTCAAACAAGCAGAAGCTTTCAGAAACATGGTGGAAGTCAGAAACTGGCTGAAAATAGAACAATGGAATAAACAATGAACAATAAAACAAGAAACTATGGAACTAACTTATAGAAGAAATTTCAGTATAAGAAATCAGGGACAAAATGTCGACACCATGGAGACATGAAAAGTAAAAAAGAACGTTTTGAGGTATGGAATATAGGAACTACGTTGACAAGTAGGAGAGAATAAAGAAACAGAAACACGGGAAAAGTAGAAAAACATAAAAGTAGGTCAATAGAGAACATGGGATGTATGGAATACAGCAATTGTGAGTGCTGGAATTAGGAAAAGTCAGAACATTAAAACTAGGGCTTAACATAATAAAAAAATGCTTTTGATGTACTTAATAGGCGAATGATGGATAAAGGCCTTGTGAAAAAGAAATTTCTTGTCAGAACTTTACCAGGTGACAAAACGACCCAGAGGAAAATGTGGCTTCTCACAACAGTCTTTTCTTTGTCTCATCAGAAATAAATAAGCTTCTTAATTAAAGATTTCTGAGGTCTGACTTATTTCTCCTAAAACCTCATTAGGAGAAACAAAGGTTTGTTTGTTTTTTAGCAAATTTTCCTCATTGTCTTAAGCATTTTCCCATAAAAAACACTTTTTATGGCAGTTTAAAAGTTGCAAATTGTGTATCACGACTTATTTAGCTCATATACTTTAAATGATCACAACTGTGATATTGATTTTGGATATTGGATATTGATTTAGTTAAAGAAATGCAACATTCTAATATATAGCTGTTATAATATATAGTCTAATACTAAGTGCTGACTGTAAGTGATTTCATTGCATGTTGTTTTCTTGTTCATCTGTTTATCATTAATAAACATTGTGTTCCTCACATTTGTTTAAATCTTTACACATTTCTTTATCTATTTCTTATTTTATAAACCCAAGACGTACGTTTTACCAAAATCAGACTGTTTTGAGATCTGAAATTCACACCTCAGAAATCTTCAAATAAGAAGCTGATTTATTTCTGATGAAACAAAGAAAAGACTGTTGTGAGAAGCCACGTTTCCTCTGGGGAAAGCTGTGTGCAGTTATTGTCAGGTTGAGTTGAGTTTTCACCATCGTACATCCAGACTTCGCAGATTTCGCACGCAAGCCACGCCCACGTCTGGAAGCCGAAGCCTGAGCTCTGGCAACAAACGTTAAACTACACTGGACAGTGTTGGATCAACCAACCTCCGACAAATGAATCATCGTAATTGCTAAATTAAAGCCAATTAACATAGCAGAGGACGGGGTCTGTGCAACATCATCTGGATTGCTTCCAGTGACCTATGAGTGACCTTCGAGATCCACTGGCCTCTCCAGAATGAATCAACTATATTAAATAATGAAATTAATCATGCTTAAATAGTTTGACAGCCCTAATTAAAACCATGGACAGTAGAATTTAATAACAATGATGATCTGTATATAGTGGATACTGTGAAGAGGTGGGAGACGAGGCAACAAGGGTACAGTCAGTTCCTGAATTCTATGTGTTGGAAGCTGGAAAAACGGTAAAGTGTAAAGATTTGAGGGACAATCTGTGAGCATCTCCAACATGGGAGGACTTCCTGGAAACGATGTAGGCCTAAAAAACAAGTGATGCTTAAAATGTGTCACTGTTGATGGCCAATCAAAAACGACTGAACCCTTCACCATGAAAATCATATGGTTTTCATCCCAAAGTTCCAAACAACAAGTTCCAAACAACTTCTCAGCCTCAACGTCATCAAACAGTTCAATCTTAGGCCAGAAGAGGTTTATTTGACTCCAATGCAATGTGGACAAGAGCATCTGGTGTGAGAACATAGAAGATAAAGTATATAGCACTGTGCAGAAGCATTAGGTCTTGAAAAAAACTATATTCAAAAAGCTATTTACCTGAACAGCAATGGGTTATTTAGAAATAACGCTAACAGGTTTATGAAAAGTAATACAGCCAGCACTAATACAACACACATATTACATATGAATGTGTCAATGTGGCTGTCGAGAATTACTCACAATAATCATCAAGATATACCTAATAAGGGCAGCAAGAAGGTCCTGGGTTTGATCCCAGGTGCCAAAGGTGGCTCTCCTTGTGTTCACTTGGGTTAACTTATTGTTGTGCATATGGAATTACATTATGCAACTCAATTATGCTAAAATAACCAAAAAAACGTTATTTATTTAACGCCTAACATACCACTGACCAGCCATAGCATCAACACCTCTAGCCTGATATATAATAGGTCTTCCCCAAACTGTGGAAACAGCTTTAACTGTGTTCCAATTCCCCAATTTTTCACTCTACAGTAGCACTTCTGTGGGATCAGACCAGAAAGGCTACGTCCCAAACGTAATGCCCATGACCTAGTTACTGGTTGTCCTTTCTTTTAGCACTGAAGGTACTGACCCATGTACACCAGGAATATCCCACAAGTTCTCCCATGTTGGAGCTGCACTGACCCATCACACATTCTCTCTGATATCCTTCCACTTGTCCTTCTTTCCATCTTTCAACACCTCAACTTCAAGTACTGACTGTTCACTTGTTGGATAACATATCCCACCACTGGACAGGAGCTACTGAGAAGAGATGGGCAATGTCATTCCCTTCTCTGTGTAGTGCAGGAGTGTAGGCAAAAATATGAAGATTTTTTAAAAATTAGTAAAACTGTTTAGCTTTAGAATTTCGCTTTTCATTTGTGAGTGATAGAAAAAAATCTGACCAATTTTTCTTTGGTAATGTTCCAGATCTTTGATTAAAAGGCTGCTTCCCCAGTCTGTCAACATTTTACATATGGATCATTAAGTACTAGAGCCGGTCCTTCAGATTGGGCCATAAATATCCAAATTCAGCGGTAAAGCTTGTCCCTGATCCAAGAACCTGACCTTGTAGATCCTTCAGTAAATTATCTGAGCTTTTCAGAAGCTGCTGTGATAGAAACTCACTGATATTTTAACAATTATTAACCAGATATGAGTAATTGGGTGTTTTGTGGATTCACCTCATTGTTTCCAACTGAACCACAGTAATAAAAATGCAATAAAAATAAGCAAACACGAGCTGGATTTGTGAGAACGTGGTGGTATCTGCAGCTGACCTGGCTGTTCGTGTGTATGCTGGTATCAGTATTAGGGGCATTTGCACTAGTTATTAAAAGCATTAGCATGGAACCCTGGGACCTCACCTTCACTTCTTTCTGTCAGCGTTTCTAAAGAAACGTGTCATCTATGCCAGGATGGGCCCAGGGATTTGGGAAAGGGCACCATGCAGTAAATACAACCTCAGCATTTCCATGACGCTTTTACAGCATTGCTCTACTTCGTCATTCTATCTGACTGCATGTTTCCCAATCTGAGAATCTTCTCAACCAGCTCATACTTAATAAAGAAATGGGACATTTTAAGATTTTTTCTTTTTTACAGTGAAAACTATTAACATTTGGTAAAGCCTCCTATGGTGAGAACCAATACCAGCACTGTAATGCTTAACAAGGAACAGCCCCTTCATATCTATCACCAGTGATTAAACCATGGGTCACTCTCAGTCTGACTAGACCCATATTTGTCAAAAATCAAAAATAGGCATCTAGGGTCTTCTCAGTTTGGGCAAGTGGTGAAACGAACTTCCCCTGACCCTTAGAACTGTTGAGTCTACAAACAACCATGGAAGACCTACTATGTCTTCAAAGTGCACTTTACCCAGCTGGATAATCGTTGAGGCTGGCACCAACGTTTTGATGCTCGAATTGGGCAACGGCCCGTCGCTTTAATAAAGCTCTGAAAAGAAATCGAAAAACAAGTGCGCCCCCAACTGGCGAAGCCCACACAGAGCATTCAGGCATCAGAATCCAACTGGCTGTGTATGGCTGAGCTCACCGAACGTCACTGCACAGCACAACAAGCATGACGACGGTGAGTCCAGCCATCCATCCCAAACCCCCACACAAAACTACACAAAATACTCAAAAATAGTCCAAAAAACACATGCACAGCAAAGCCAATAAACATAAGAAACCCCCCAAAACACACGTAACACCGCTGAACACACTACCCAGGGGGCCGTGCAGCACCAACGCATGCCCACCTAAGCTTCAGCTCCGCTACAATATCTATCAATGACTAAACTATCTGTCAAAAATTTACACAACTCACATAAATAAATAAATACATTAATAAATAAACATTAATAAAGACATGGTCCTGGTAGAGAGTTAGCTTTCCGTGCTTTCCAAGAATTTTGAGACATCTCAAAGAAAAGGATGACAAAATATGCTATATATCACTATCAAAATATGCCACTATCATCAGTTCATTGACAATAATTAACGCAGTTCAAGATGCAGCCATAAAAGTCCTACATGTACATTGGATCATCTGCGGAAACGTAGTCTCCATCTTCTCCATCAAATGTTAGAAAAAGCTTTATTTTAATCTACTATAATATAAAATACTAACAGTATGTCTCATTTTTGTACCTCCAGTGTGGATCATGGCAAATAGTGATACTCACACCCCTACACTCAGCAGATTGCCTTCAATTTCTTTGGCAGTTATTTGGAGATTTTTGTTCACAGCTCTAATGATTTTTCTGCTGTCGGTTGCCATGGCCTTCGGTGAATGACCTGCACATCTCAAATGTTTTTCTTCCCCAATAATTTCTTTCTTTTCTGAACATTTTTCGTCATGATGCCCAATTTCTCTGAACTTCTACAACCAGCCCAACACGTTCACAGCTATGTTATATGAATGATCATGGAACAGTTGAGCAAATGTGTTCATTTTATCAATCTCAATACTTTTAATCATAGAAATAACACAATAAGGAACCATTTTTGTAAATGAAAGATATAAATGTGACCAATGTACAAAATACCTAAAGTTTCTTCACGAGTTTAAGGGTCTTTGCAAGAAACTTTATGTAACGATAAAGGTTTTTCACATTTACAAATGGGTTCTTTTTAGAACCGTCTACTGAAAGGTTCAAATATTTTTCAATGGCATCACACAAAAAACTATTCTTTCTAGGAGTGTTGTTCTGTATTTAGCATAAACTTCTAGAACTTCAATTATTTTAAAAAAATTGGTTCAACCCCTAATATTGTCCAAGAATGTCTGGTCCCAGCACAATTAAACCAAAACCAGAGCTTCAGGTTGTAATTGTAATGAAATTTTGTCCAAGCCTAATCTCAATCTGGCAAATTTGGACTGAGCCTCACCCAAACAAAGCCAAATCAAATTTCCAGATTGAATCCCCAAGGGTCTAGATAAATTGGCCTGAAACGAATAAAATCATTACCCAAAATGGCTGGATATATTACTGTGTCATAATATCTTTTTTTTAAATATTAATGCCCTGAGTTTGTAGCATAAAGAACCATTTTGGTTCTCTAAAAATCCAAGTAGTAGATTAGTAGATAGAATTTTACATTAATGTTTTTATATATGCTTCAGGTTTTTCACATTCACATATATCATTTGCAAAAGTTTTTTTTAAGCAAACATCAAAAATGAGCAATTTGTTCTTATTATTCCAATTTTAATATGGACCAAACTAATGAATATGAATAAAAACAACTCAAATTTAATGATAAGTTTTAAGATAAAGCAGTGCTTTCAAGGCAACATGTCCAAATGTTTTAGTCCGGAATAAACAGACTGCTGTTTTCATGCGGTGCACCAAAGATAGTAAGATGTTAGGCTTTAACTCATTAATCCTATAATTTTTTTATTAATAACATTGTACATATTGAATGTAGAACAATGAATGAGTGTTTCTCTCCTGAATTAATTAAACCCACATGAATTATACTACCAGTCAAAAGTTCAATTGAATGGGAAAGTGTGTACAAACTTTTGACTACTAGCGTAGATATGACGTATTTAATTAAATAACCTTTAAAAAACCAATTTTAAACCAATTAGAATCATTTTATGATTCGGTCTATCTTACACGACGATGATGGTGAGTATGCGCAGGTGAGTATGTTGTGAAATCCCGCGAGAACTGTGCGTTATCCAACATGGCAGCACGCAT
>JBBIGC010024311.1:0-12515 GCA_037576955.1 Lepidarchus adonis | reverse complement strand
AGAGAGAGAGAGAGAGAGAGAGAGAGAGAGAGAGAGAGAGAGAGAGAGAGAGAGAGAGAGAGAGAGAGAGAAGAACCAAGTCTAGATCAAATGGTAGTGTTTGTGTCTAGTCACTCTAGTGGGATACACCTTATTCATCTTTTTCCGAAAGCCACTAATTGCAGCAATTCTAGTTATTTTACAATTAGACACATAACAAGAGGGATTGTATTGTCATGCATAACATTTGAAGGTGAAAACTGAAAACATTTCCTTCCATGTTATTTACCTCTTTCAGCCGCCAACCTCGGCTCTCGCCCTCGCCACAATGTGCAACGTGTCAAGTGTGTGCATTTCTCCATCTATAGCTCACCAAATTTGGCTCTGTGTTTGCGCTGTAGCCTAGAACACAGTCAGTCGTGCTAATTCTGTAAGTCGACTGATACTGCTACTGCTGCTGCTGCTGCTGCTGCTGCTGTTGATGGGTGGGTGACACTAAAGTACTATGGACCTGTCACTGATGCATCCTCAGTCTGCTTGGTTTCTGGACCATCAATCAACACAGGAAACCCAGCTGTTTGACTGATGGCTTGTTAGTTGGTTGGTCCGTCTGTCCATTCTCTGCCATCGAGAGTATGGCCAGTCGCATGTTACATTTTAATTTCGGCCTGAATGACTATTACAGTATTAGTGGTTGCTTTGATTCTGAGTTTGTGTACAAGTTTGTTAATTAGACGCAAAATGTCTGGTAAACAAAAGTTGCAGTCTCTATGACGGCAACAACTTGACAAAGATGCAGTAGGACATCGCTGACACTTTTACTACTTAATTTTAAAATCTGTTAAAGAAAGAGGTTTTAAAGAAACATCACTAATCCGGTTTGATAGCTCGTTACCCCGCCTTTCACCAAATTTAACGGGGTTTGACTGTTTTTAATTAAATACTCTAACCAGGGAAAGTTGTCCACTCAGGAGCAGTTACAAGCTCTAGCATAAAATACAAGCTACTTGTATATACTGTGATGTATTGATGTGGATTCTGAGATTTAAAACATTTCATATATGCACATGAAATGCTTAAGAACATGTCAATTTTTTTTGCATCATCTGTTCATGCTAAGCAGATACTATTTCAATGTTTTTGGCATATTACATTCAAATGCACTGTATAACCTAATAACTTAACTAATATTTTTCTATATAAACCATTTTGGTGGGTTTAAGTAATGTGTTTAGTGTAGCAACTTTGCTTTAGACTGTATATATTTATACATATTTTACTTAATAATTTTTTATGATTGCAGCATGGAAGGGTGTACTGTGTATATTGCTGTATTGACAATAAATTTCTCTTAAATCTTGAATCTTGACTTGTACAATTTAAAAATCCTGCTCCTGTCATTGTGTGGCTATTTTTCTTTATTTTAACAGGTCATTTTTGTTGCATTATGGTCCAGGAGGGTGGCAGCTTCCTTTCATTGTGGATGACTAGAATACTTGCCATTATGGGAAATGTAGTTTGTACCGAGATATTGCTTAGCTTACATATCAACTTTTCACCCATGATGATAGTGAGACATAGCAACATTTTGCATATCAAATGTGCTTTATGATGGGCAATTCCTGCTACAAAATAAAAGGGCACTTTTTTGCATTATACATAGAGTTATGAAACTGTAACAATGTCAGGTTCATGTCAGACTTTTCAACATTTATTAACCAGAGTGATCTTTTGTTCCATCCTCTCTGTAAATCATTTGGGAGATCATTTTGTTAGCCAAATTGCAGTCTGTTTATTTTTGTCTGACTCCTGTTTATATAGTAGAAATTTGAGCTTACTGTCATACTCTCTTTCAAAATCTGACTAAGCAGATGATAAGCAGAATGTTATGAAATCTATTCTGTTTCTACATTGTAAAATAACTAAAGAAAGAAAGATTCAGTGATCTTTCTAACTCAATTTAAAAAGTACATGGACTTTCTTTAATGTTTTGGTAAGTTGTGTTAACTTATTATTTTAAGTTAAATGAAGTTAGAACACTATTTTCTTCTGTGTATTATTGTGCTACAGTAGAAATCAAATTGTGCACTGCATCAAAGACCAATTCATTGCTTAGCAACCTGTGCTCATCACAATGATTAGTTCAAGCAAGCAAGCAAACAAACAAACAAAATCAATGAAACAAACAAGCAAGCAAGCAAGCAAGCAAGCAAACAAACAAACAAACAAACAAACAATTAAACAGACAAGCGACCAAACAAACAAACAAACAAACAAACAAACAAACAATTAATTAAACAAACAAATGAACAAACAATTAAACAAACAAACAAACAAACTAATAAAAATGCATCCATGTTTAATAACAGTATGGGCAAGGTTTTTTTCAGCCAATCAGAATGACTTATCTCCAGTTAGAACTAACTGTTCTATGACAGTGTCAGAAACATAATGCTGCTACTCGAGCAGTATTTTCAGGCAAACATTCTGCTTACTGAGGCTCCTCTGTTTGGCTTTTTTTTAAAGGGAGCACAGATGTATCTTTCGCTGCCTTACATTTCCCATAATCTTTTGTATCAGCTCCAATGTGGTTACAAAAACAAATTGCAAAAGGTGCCAAACGCACAGTGGAAAAAAGATATCAGTTTGTGTGCAATACAACATTCAAGAATAAGTGTGCCAGCTCTTTATCATGTATATTTTTATATTAATGGGTCAGGGTAATCCAATGCGGATAAAATAGAAAATCAATTTTGTGAAATATGGTACTTTTTTGAGCTTACGTCAGTGAGGCGAATTATTATTTCATGTTAAATAAATTAAATATTGCCCTTTTTTGCAATTCCTACTCATGATCGCCTGATGCTGGTGTGAACACTTGGTTGCACCATTCAGGGGCTCCTGAAGCTACTGAGATTTCTGTCAATAAATACTTAACACATTGTTAAAAAGTAAATAAAAACGAAAAAGCTGGGTTGCCTTTTAATTTATTACTGTGCACCCACTTCTCTGCATTCTATGAGCTGGATGAACACAACCCCTGATTCAGATTCAGATTTTATTTGTCACTTACACATATGCAGTGAAATGCTTTGTTTATATTGTAGGACTACGGGCTCAACCATGATGTGTGAGAATAGTCATGTTCAAGTAGTAATGCATTTAAAATATTTATTCATTAAATTACCCAACTATTGGCTTATTGGCTTCTAACATACAGTCATAATAATAAAATAATTGATTATTTAGAAATAATTAATTATTATTTTCAACATGTTGGAATAAATTATTATAAACAATACCAAAAATACACTTATGGATACATAGTCTGGTGAGGAATTTAAAGTCAGTAAGGTAAACATTGACAATTTGTGTTTATTTCAAATAACTTATGACTGGCCACCCCAGCAAATTCATCTCAGGAGAAGACCAGTCTATTCCAAGACTTTCATCATAGGATCAGCAGCTCTTTCAACTGTTGGTGTGAAAATGCATTCATCTGCATTCATCTACAATAAAAAAAGACTTTGTTCTCCAAAATGAACATTAGTTCAACACTATAATTTGTCAAAGGGCATGTGGGAAAGACAAATTTGTTTGGCCACAGCTACAAGTGCATTTGTGCATTGCAGACAAAAGACAACTTTTGAGGAGAAAAGGCCCAGATGTGACATATGGTGGAGTAAATGTTATGGTTTGTGATTGCTTTGCTGTTCCAGATGCTGGGCAACGTGTATTCTTTGCTTTGGCTATGAATTCTGTATCAGATCAAAGACCGGTGAAGATGGTGCATTTACTTCCTCCAAAGAAAAATATTCTATTCATACATTTGCTGAATAATTATTTTAAAAGCTTATTTAAAATTAGGTTTTATTCAAATACATCACTTTTGTAAGTAGGCACTGCATTACAAGAGTGAACTGCTTGTTGAATTATATTAATATATGAACCATTTCCAATGTAATTTATATGTAAATAGAGAGAAATGCATCAAATGTATCAGTAGACAGAAACTGTGAAAGTGTGAAAAGGGTGATTCAGTCTAGAACAAAAGAACACAGATAAGGCTAGAGGCTGGATCTAGGTTGAGATGTCACTGTGGTGACAATAATGAATCTATAACAATATTATTTTGTAATAAAATGAGTATGTGGTCAGCGATTAAGGGAAGCTTAAAAACCTGACTTTGCACTACTGAGTGTTTAATTTAGCAGTCCTCAGCAGCTGAGTTTGTTGACTGAATCTCTTCTGAAAATGAACATTTTGAGCCACTGATTTACTAAGTGAAGCAATCTCAGGGCAAGTCAAGCTTGTTATGAGTCCCTGCTCTTCGCAGTCTAAAGCAGATGTTATTCAACTTAATTAAAACCAGTTAAACAGTTACGTGTCTCAGGCGTCTTGGGATTCAAGCCTTAGCTTAATGTCTACAGCAATTCTTTCATCAGTGCTTTTATTTCTTAGGAGCTAATGAATCACTCTCTTATTCAATCATCCAAAAGCTAATTTATTCATGTTGGTTGGCTGTTTATTTTTGTTTACTTTTTGTAGTTTCAAAGTCAGTCCCTAATTCTATATTTCACATTTATGTGAACACAATCTACTGAACTATATTAGCATGTAGATTCACTGGCCACTTTGTTATAAACTTTATTAACCTAATTTATTATAAACTTCTCTTTTATACTCCCTTCCCACTTCAAAACAGCTTTGTCTCACTTAGTAACTGCTCCTTTTAGAAAAAAAAAATCTACCTCATACATCAGCCAACTAAATGAACACCACTGACAGGCAACGTAGATACATTGACATAGATACTGAATTACAATGGCAAGTGTTGGGGGTGGGGTGAAGGGTGGGTTATATTAGGCAGCTACTGAACTGTCAGTTCTTGAAGCTGATGTCCTGGAAGCATAAAGATTTGAGCCTTTTTGACATGGACCTTATTGTGATTACTAGAGGAAGGAAGGACAAGTAGTAAATCAGCAACAGGGTGACGGACACCCAAGGCTTATCAATGGATGTGGGGAGCATAGGCTAATGTTTGGCAACTATTTAGACAGAGTATTGCTTAATAGAATCAGTTAACATGATCACACTTAATACTTTATGTTTAATCTTACTAATGGTTTTTAATACACGACCATAGGGTCAGCCTGGACAGAGACAGACAACAATTCTCACTCACAATTACACCAATGGGCCTACAGAATGGAGGAAATAATTATTTGACCCTGTATTTTTTGTATGTTTGCCCACAAAGAAATGAACATTTTAAGTTTGTTTTAACAATGAGAGATAAAGAAAACCCAGAAAATCACATTATATAAAATATATAAATTGATTTGCATTTCATTGAGTGAAATAAGTATTTGATCCTCTAGCAAAACAAGACTTAGTATTTGGTGAGAAAACCCTTGTTGGCAGCACAGAGATCAGATGTTTCTTTCAGAGGTTTGTGCACTGTGACAACTGCAGGGAATTCAGAAGCCAACGCGACTTGGATTTCAAAAAATAAACTGAGTTTATTAAACTCTGAACTATATACATTTAACACAAAGCACTCTCCAACACAAACAGCATCACAATATAACAATAACCCACAACTATGACTGAAACACAATGAACTTAAATACACAGGGACAAACGAGCAACACCTGGGAAACATCACATGACAAGAACACGTGACAGACAAGGACAACACAAACACATGATTAGACACGTCAAAACAAAAGCACATGGAACACACAGGACGACACATGACATGCACATAGCAGAAGAATTGTCATTCACTCCTCTTTTCAGATCAGCTCTAAATCATTAAGGTTTTGAGGCTTTGTTTGGCAACTCAAAGTTTCAGCTTCGTCTACAGGTTTTAGGCAGCAGGATAAAACCACACCTGTGGCTGACCCCAGGTTATTTTCTAATGCACTGAGTATTAGTTTGTACATTAATTAAGCATGATGCAATTATTAGTTAAGTACTTAAAACTGATTATTTGTTCATCCATATAGAATATTTAAATGCATGCACCACAATTTTTTTATTTAAGAACTTTACATTTTTAAAAGTCTCTCTGAAAACTTTCCCCACATAACCATTCATCATTTTCTTTTTTAGATAAAAACGTCTTGGTCAGTTGGATAGAGAGTATTTTGCATGCTGAACTCCCAAGACAGCTTTTATCTTCTGTCTGACGCACCTTCTGCTATCATAATTACAAACATTTCTTCTAGTGAAGAAAAGCAGCCCCCTTCCCCCCTCAAAAATACTTAGGCTTCGCCAGGGTGTGTTGATCCAAACTGGCAGTGGCCTTCTCCCAGCAAGTCACAGCTTCAACACTAACCACCAAAAAGGCTAATGTACTAAAAGTTCTTATAACCATGAAAATTAAATCAGGTTTATGAAAGGACAACAAAAAATGTGCAACAGCTGATTGTTAATCAGCTTAGCTCCTGCTGAGATGTACTACAGCTCTAATCAGACCAACCTGATTCATCATTCAGAAGCCCCTGAAGCCCTGATCACCTCAATCAGGTGTGTTATGTTAGGATTGCGTGGAGAATAAAAAAAAATAATGTTAAGGGGCCTTTTCTCAACAAAGAAGATAAAGCAGTGAGAAATGCAGATTAGTTATGAGAGGTTACAGCGTAGTTTGGTTTCTTCTTTGTGTGTTTCAAGCACCTAGCAATTATGAACAATTCAAAAGTGGGCTAATTCCATCATTAGGAATATCATTAGGACATTTTTACCTCATTTGTGGAGTGACCTGCACCAGTGGGATAGTTATAACTAGTGGCTAAATTGGGGTCAATCTTTTGGGGCTTAAAAGTTGAAGTTAAAAATAAATGACCAAAGTCACAAAAATAAATAAACAAAAAAATATATAAATAAATTAAGATTCTACATTTTCAGGAATTAGGTACCTACTTAACTTACAGCTTTCCTGAAGCATAGGGAATAAATGAAGTCCTTAAATTTAATGCAAAGGATTCCTTGAGATGCAGTAGGTTTACAGCTTTACTGTTGCTCCATTCTGTTCAGTTCATCCCAAACCAGCTAAAGTCTGTAGACTGAGCTGCTACTGAATCTACTGTTGAGTTCTTTTCTTCTAATGTTCTGCTCATTCTCTCACTGTGTGTCATTGTTTCTGGCCATTTCCTCCACATTGTGATCTCCATATACAGTACTACTTCCTGCACTACAGTACAATACTGAGGTTGGAGGAACAACGTGTTCCAGCGCCACCTTTCTTCACACATAGGAGTTTGTCTTTGCAGCAAACCTGAAATTTCGTTTTATTTTATTTTATTTTATTTTTTACAAATTTGTCACCAAAAATTAGGGTACCTATGACAATTGTTTACATTGAACTTCAAGGCTTCATTGACTTCCATTGCTGCAGGAAAGCTGTAAGTTCACCAGGTTCTCAGTGCTTAGGGGAAATCTGTTGTATATAAAATATGCATATTATTTCAGTGTTTGGTGGCCTAAACATTTTATTTATGATACATTTCTTTACTGTAAACACTCACCTTTGTACCATTTAAGGTTACTTACTGTAACAGAACTGCTTAAATGACTAGTAAGAACTGCAAAAATGCAGTGTTCTAAAACTTTTGACCAGTAGTGTATATTATTGGAGAACAAGGCCCATGAACTGCAGGGTTTTAATTTGATCTTAATCTAAAAGCAATTGAAAATCATCTTTAAAATGAAGCTTCCTAAATGGTTCTTGGTCTGGGAATGTGGTTCTAGAAAAATGTGTATATTTGTAAAGAACCTTTAAGTTTTTGTTGTTTTTTTTACTTTTAAAGGCTCACATTCTCTCCACTCATTTACAATGCATGATGAGGTGTTACTGGGGCCCCAAGCTGTAATTATGTCTCAGGGCAAATTCACCAGAGTGACCTCAGCAGATGTTTATCTAGCTGCCAGCAGTGCACAAACATGGAGATAAAGACCACTGATACTGGTTTACAAAATGTTCCTTATATAAAACATTCACTCAAGGAACCAAAATGGGTTCTTCACTTTAGGAAATTTCTGACACCTTTCTTTCAAAGAGTCTGTTTTGACAAATCATCTTTTTCTGGCTAGAAAGAGGCCAGACCTTTTGTCTTCAATGACTGCATAATCACATGATAAAGGTGAAGTAAGCAGATGTAGCACTTCTCCTTTATGATGACCATTGATCCTGTTAGAAACTGACACACAAAGCCAGGCTATTTCCCAGACGAAGTCCTGCAATGGGACAGAAAATCTATTAAGCTTCCCTCCACCACACACAAAGTAGTTGGGGTTTGCGTAATCTCTTTTGCAAGAGTATCCACGCTATGAAGATTACGTCTGATGGAAGGGTTTTTTCTCCTCAGCTGATGGCAAATCATATAAGCGTTGCATGACAAACAAGCTCGCTGGCCTGATTCATTTCATAAATACAGCGAGTGCTGTTAATGTCCAATTAACATGGTTGGTGAACCTGAATGATTCCAGAATGACTGGCACACAAGATAATGTACTCAATTAAAGAGGATTTTAAAGGACCCAGCTTCATTATATAATCATTATCTGAGAGGAGCTCACCGCTGTAGCTGCTGGCGCACAGCTAGATCCAGGATTCGGGCCCAAATCCCAGGCCTGACCACTGGCACATCTGTATTGCATGTATTTCTATGAATATTTAAATCCTTTCATTTCTAGTTATTGCCCTGGTTTTGCCCTGGTTCTGTTATTCATTAATGCACTTACATAATTATCTAATTACCTGCATAGCCATGTGATTAATTACATGTACATTCTCTATTAATAGTTTGGCAAAACATTAAATATACACAGTTTTTCATTTACCCCAGTTACATAATTCTTCAAGAAATATTTAGTCCAAATTTTCCTTTTTACATTTCCTTTTAGAAATGCAGCTGAAAGTTAACCAATAGTAGAGCTCATTAGTCACCCTTATTGTTTCTGGAAATGCCTCCTTAGAGGTTCTCTCAGCCTGCATTAAGACGGCGCAGGCTTTTTGTTGTGGTTTAGGGCTTGGTCCTCCAATTTATCACTGATTTGTGAATCCTAACCCTGGTGGTGACTTGGTTGTGTCCAGTCGTGAAATTTTGTTCATTATAAGTCAATTAGACTGTGTCATAAACCAAATCAGCATGACTGCTTCGCATTAAAATAGAGCTGGATGTGGTTTTTGTGGCTTCTTTGACATTTTGGTGACGGATTCTATGGAAACAATTAGGAAATGTATTCAATTCTAGTGTTTGTTAGTAACATTGGACTCACAACTGCACTTCTAAACCAAGGAGCAACATCTGGTTACTAAACATGCCTTGGAAAATTGCTTTCATTTGGAATCAGTGGAGCAAAATATAAATTTGACGTTGTGTTAACTATTTCTTTAACAAGGTAAAGTTTTTTTCCCCATTGGATTAGATTACATTAGATTAAATTAGAATTTGTATTGTCATTGCACAAGGTAAAATGACATTTTTAGCAATTTTAAAGTGCATTCACAAATAATATAAAATTAAAAAGAGAAAAGGACAATATGTAAAACAGTAGACAAGAACAATTCCCAATACTTTAATACATAGCAAAGAAAGGACAACTATACAATGTAATATAGCCCCGGAGCACTTGCACTTGAACATGTATTTGTAATGCAATAATAACTACAGTGAGAGGAAACATTTACATTTTACATTTACATTTACAGCATTTGGCAGACGCTCTTATCCAGAGCGACGTACATGGTGAGCAGTTGGGGGTTAGGTACCTTGCTCAAGGGCACTTCAGCCTGCTGTCCGGTTCTGAGATTCGAACCTGGGACCCTTCGGTCACAAACCCACTTCTCTAACAGTAGTATAATGCAATACAATAATGATGCTAGGTATTATACATGAGGAAATTTCACATATTAGTAGCAAATAAGGTGTAGAAAAAATGTAAACATGTTTTTTTGTAGTATTTGCAGTGCAATAGTAACTACAGTGAGAAACTGTGGTCAATAGAACAATACAAATCAAAGCAGTTGGCTATTAGTATATTATGAGTAATATATTGCATAGAGTATTGAGTATATTGTATAGATTAAAATAGGTGTGAACAATGTGCAGAAGGACTGTTAACATGTAATTGTAGTGTAAAAGTATGTAATGTAAAGTATTATTTTTGCTGTTGCCAAATCACACAGAGATGCTGCTGGTCAGCTAAGGATGGGTAGGATAAGGATAAGGTTGGCCCGTTTTAGGTGTTTTAGGAAGTGGAGACGCTGCTGGTCCTTTTTGATGATGGAGGTGGTATTTGTGGTCCAGGTGAGGTCGTCTGAACTTTGTGCTGTTAACAGTCTCTACCGTTGAGCCGTAGATGCTGAGTGGTGTGTGGGTGTAGCGGGTCTTCTTGAAGTTGACTATAATCTCCTATTTTTTGTCCACGTTCACTGACAGGTTGTTCTCACTGCACAAGAACATCAGCTGCTGAACTTCATCTCTGTACACCGACTTGTCATTGTTGCTGACGAGCCCCACCACAGTCATGTTGTCAACAAACCTGATGTGGTTAGAGCTGTGTAGGGCATGTGTCAGCAGAATGAACAACAGTGGGCTGAGAACGCAGCCCTGAGGAGCTCCTGTGCTCAGTCTGTTGGTGCAGGAAATGTTGGCACAGACTCGGATGAACTGAGGCCTTTTTGAAGGAGGGAGGTGCTAAGTCCTAACTTGTTTAGGTTCTCAAACAGTTTTTGAGGGATGACGGTGTTAAATGCTGAACTGAAGTCTATGAACAACAGTCTAATGTATGTGTCCAAATGGGAATGGAAGAAGTGGAGTGCAGTGGATATGGTGTCCTCAGTCGACCTGTTTGTTCGATATGCAAACTACAGCGGGTGCAGTGAATGGTGGAGGTTGCTCTTCATCTGTGCTATGATGAGTCTCTCAAAGCACTTCATGATGATGGGGGTCTGATGCATGATCTGTTACATGTTACATTGCATTAGTTTTTATTTGAGTGTTTCTGTAATATAACAGCAACAAGTTATTATTTCTCACATGTGGCTTATTGAAACTAGTTGAAAAAGTGCCGATTTTAAACATTCAGTCTATGTTTCATAATTACATACTTTATTGCTTTGTTATGAATTGGCTGAAAAGTTGTATATAAAGTCTCTGTGAAGCAGTAAAAAAACTTTTTAAGAAAAGCATGTTGAGACTTTACTGTGTACTTACCATGATTTACTGACACTATTAACTAACTAGTAAATATTTGATTCTGGCTACTTGCCCAAACACACCAAAACTATGCGTCACACTAAAGTTGGATTCGATGTGAAACACCACAATAAGAGCCAAATTTTGTTTTGTAAAGTATATTATAATAATGGCTAAATATTAAGTCAGCATAATTTAATTAATTACACATACCGTTAAACATTTAGCAAACGTTTGCGCATTTACAAGAATGAACACCTTATACTTGCATTTACATAAACTGTATTTCTGTGATCTTTGTGTAACAGTGAATATGTCACCAGTAGCCCTGTTGTTGTGAGCATTGTTAATGTGTATCTACATAGTTTTTAGAATGGATGTATCTAATTGGTTAATGTATTATGCATTAAGCTTTACTCATTTTCACTTGTACGTATTAGATTAAGCCATGGAATATTATTTTATTTAAAAACTCAAAACAGAAAAGAAGTGCAGACTTATAAAGAGTTTAAATGGAAAGTAATTTCATATGCAGTTAACTATGTTGAACAAATTGTATAGACAAACTATTCTATACAAAACTATTCCTTTTTAAAGCTTAAATTACTTTCAGCAAGCATTTAACTCATACAAGGACATCCATTCTCAGAGCCGGTGTAAATTCCTCTGCCCCCCTGTTATAGTGTGCATGATGTGCATCTTCAAACAGAGCTGTCCTCTTAATCAGCTGGTAATTAACAGGCTCTAATCCCCTCTCCGCTTTCATACTCCTCCATCTGTCCATGAAATGGGATTATTAGAGGAACTCCACTGGGCTGTCCAAGTTTTGGCAGCTGACCTCTAAGGAGTCTGGGGTAGGACATGTTTTGCAGCTATTCAGGCCCTCTTTTCTCCAGCTAGATTTCTGTTCTTTAAACGTTTTAAGAAAAACTACAGAAGCTTCTACTAGAAAAACAAGAAAAATTTTTTTACACACTACTACACTACTATTAGCTGACATAACAAGTAAGACTGTAAGACTGATTCTCCTCCAGCCTCGTTGAGTTCTCCAGTTTCTTTGTTTCGCAGCAGTCTGAAAAGATGAGGTGATGCTTCATGTGTGGCATTGTGTAATGGGGAGATGTAGCTATCGGATAGAAATGACAATGATGACGTTCAATAAAACGAATAATTCTTTATTTGGAAAAGACCAATCACTCAAGATACTCACAGTGCTGTCAATTTTAGTGAAAAAAACCAGTGAAATTATAATAATAATCACACACACACACACACACACACACACACACACACACACACACACACACACACACACACACACACACACAC
>JBBIGC010024266.1:0-12518 GCA_037576955.1 Lepidarchus adonis | reverse complement strand
TGTGTGTGTGTGTGTGTGTGTGTGTGTGTGTGTGTGTGTGTGTGTGTGTGTGTGTGTATATATATATATATATACATACAGTATGTGTGTGTGTGTTAGTGTGTACATAAAGAGAGAGTGAGACACATTGATAAACATTATTAAAGCCCTGCACACAGTTATGATATTATACATGTAATGTGTGTGTGTGAATACACATAACAGTTATATGTATAAAATATGAGAACACATCTTTTCCAATAGACTATGATTGCAGTAGAATCTCATCTTTGCTAATTTTAAGGTATAGAAAATGATCAAATCCACGGCCACAAGTGCCTTTCTGTGTTCACATGGGTTTTCTGTGGGTGCGCCAGTTTCCTCCCACTCCAACGGCTTGTGCTTTAAATTGACTGGATTTTCTAAATTGCCCATAGATGTGAGTGTGAATGGTTGTCTGTGTCTTTGTTGCCCTGTGATGGGTTGGCTTCCTGTCCAGTGTGTTCCCTGCCCTGACCCAGTTTCACCTCCATCTTCCCAGATAATAAATGAAAGTGGTTTGGACAATAAATGAATGATCTCTTAGGTTAACAACAGAACTCTGAAATATAGCAACAAGCTTCTTGCAACACAGATCTAATGAAAAAGGTTTGATTTGTTGCTTATGTGTGCAATCTTTACATTCTACAGAAAAGAAGTTTTAGAACACTTAATTTATCCAGTGTTTACTCGAAAGTTTAGCAGTTCTGTTACAGTGAATAGCTTTAAGTGGTACAAATAAAACCAATAAAAAAACAATAAAAAAAACAATACAAATAATAAAAAAAGAACTTAAATTACCAGTAAACAATGGAAGATTTTTAGGGTTCTAAAACTTTTGGCTCTTGATTAATACATTACACCATTAAGACACACATATATAATACACACTGTAGAACAGATTACACATAGATCAAGCCCTCACTCTGGGTTTTAAGGTGATCCGCCACTACCACTAGATGTCACCATATACCTTGCAGTTGCTAATACAGCCAAGTTCATTTGAAATCTCTTACAGGTGAGTATTCATAAAATGACACCAAATATTCTAATTAGTGTGGTGTTCCATATCTAACTTTTGAATAATATTTGTGGAGAATCTGAAAACTATTATCTCCTTAGTACATCAAAATGCAAACTCTTAATCTCTTGTTCTGTTCACGTTTCCTGGGAAAAGTTCAAAAAACGGCTGCATTTCAATGTGCACCATTGTGTTTTAACTAGTGCTCTTAGCCTACGCCTTCTAAAGTGTTCTAGACCTCCACACTCAGGAATTAGTCGGTAAGTGATAAGTTGAAACTAAATTCCTGCCAACTAGTTCAACATACACACCAGATGAACAATCCAGAATCAAGAAAAAGACCAGAAACATGGACAAACTAACAATGTGAGCATGTTCAGCACTTGTATACTTTAGTGTTCAAGAATTTGAACATTTAGGACTCCTAAGTAATTTTCAAGCCTGAAAGTTGTAATAATTTTTGTCTGGCCAGAATTCTCCACAATAGCTCATTGTACTATTTTACGTATTTAAGAACTCTTCAGAATAGTTGATCATTCCAGAATTCTAATCACTAGCTTATCATTCAAGAATTGTAAGTACTTGCTCATCATTCCAGAATCCTGCATACTAGCTAATTATTTTAGAACCATACACACTAGCTAATTATTCTAGAATCATACACATAACTAATTATTCTAGAATCTTATGCATAAGCTAATTATTCTAGAATCATATGCCCTAAATATTCTAGAATCCTACACACTAGCTAATTAATGTAGAATCATTCACACTAGCGAATTATTCTAGAATAATACACTGTAGTTAATTATTCTAGAATCCTTCACACTAGGTAATTGTTCTAGAATCCTTCACACTAGGTAATTATTCTAGAATCCTACGCTGTAGCTAATTGTTCTAGAATCCTTCACACTATGTAATTATTCTAGAATCATACACTGTAGTTAATTATTCTAGAATCATACACATTATCTCTGTTTACGAATCTCCATGTCCTCTTAGATCACTAGGTGCTGGATATTTAGACGTTCCTAGAATTTAAATTACTACAGCAGGGGGAAGAGTTTTTTCATACGTAGCCCCCCAGCTCTGGAATAATCTTCCAATTAAAGTTCGGGACTCAGACACACAGTCTGTTTTCAAGTCTAGTCTAAAAATGCACCTGTTCAGCGAGCCGTTTGGTGATTAAAATAAAAATTCCTGATGGAGGTCACAGAGTTGGGATTTCATGGATATTGAATTGGAGTGAACTGCGATGCTGGTGCTGTCGTCCCATCACTCTGACGTTTTCTCATCAAATGATGGTGGTGACCATGACCCCCAACTCTGTCCCTTCTAGCCAGGCTGCAATAGTGAAGTTCAGCAGAGTCTTATTCATAGTCCTGCTTTGCACTTAGTTTTATACCTTTGTTGGAGGAAAGAACCTCCTCTCGCACCAAAAACATGGATTGCCAATGAGAATGCATTGTCCTTTGCTCCATCCAGACACCCCTTCAGATGTGAAGAGCAGCTTGTCTAGGAGGACACTGAGACGAGCTTCTATTCAAGTGGATGTGCAGCCCAAATATGGAAATGTTCTTAACTGGGTGGAAGCATGCATGACGTGTTGTAACTAGTCAAAACATTTTGTTTATAAAATCTGTTTATAAGAGCTTGGATCAGTTGGGGGGAACTTTGTGAGTTGTGAAGGTATGACAGTCGGTCATGCCAAAGACACGGCTCACCCAACGCTCGGGTTCTTCTGAGAAAACTTCTGCCTAACTACATCTACATCTGTTGTAGAAAGCTCTATATAAATAAAACTGAGTTGAACTGAATTGACTAGCTAATTATTCTAGAATTATGCACACTATAGTTGTGCTCATAGGTTTACATACACTGACAGAATTTAGTATTTCTTAACCATTTTTCAGAGAATATGAATGATCACACAAAAGCTTTTCTTTTACTCTTGGTTTGTCATGTTGGAATGTCCAAGTACGTCCCATGTGCAGATTCTGGGCTGATGCAAATTCTCCTCCAGTATTTTTTGATAACCTACTGCATTCATCTTACCACCAATTCTGACCAACTTTTCTGTGCCTTTGTAGCTCACACATCCCCAAAACATCAGTGATCCACCACCATGTTTCACAGTAGTAATGTTGTACCTTTCATCATAGGCCTTGTTGACTCCTCTCCAAATGTAGCATTTATGGTTGTGGCCAAAAAGTTCCATTTTAGTCTCATCACTTCAAATGACTTTGTGCAAGAAGGTTTGATGCTTGTCTCTGTGCTGTTTGGCATATTGTAAGTGAGATAGTTTGTGGTTTTTGCGTAGTAATGGCTTTCTTCTGGCAACTCGACCATGCAGCCCATCTTTCTTCAAGTGCCTCCTTATTGTGTCCTGTATTTCAAGTTATTTGTGGGTTTTTCATTGCATCTCCAACAATTTTCCTGGTAGTTGTGACTGAAATTTTAGTTGGTCTACCTGAACGTGAACGTTTGGTTTCAACAGAACCTCTAATTTTCCACTTCTTAATTAGAGTTTAAACACTGCTGATTGGCATTCTCAATGCCTTCCTTTGATATTTTCTAATATGCCTTTCCTGTTTTATAGAATTCAACTACCTTTTCCCACAGATCATTTGACCACTGTTTTGCTTTTACCATGACTTAGAATCCAAAAAACATCAGTGCAGAACTGGATGAAAGATGCAAGGGTCCAGAAACTCATTGACCTTTTATACACAACCACTAATTGCAAGCAAACAGATCACTGGTGAAGAAGGTTCATTCAAGCCTGTTTGTGTCAAGTTGTGTGCATGTTATCAGGCCAAATCACCATGGTATGTAAACTTTTGATCAGGGTCATTTGGGTAGTTTGTGTTGTGATTATGATTTTAAAAGAGTAAACACAGTTGATTGACAATAAATGGCTTCAAAAGTTTTTGTGTTATAATTCATATTCTCTGACAAATGGCCAAGAAATCATAAATTCTGTCAGGGTATGTAAACTTATGAGCACAAATGTAGCTAATTATTCTAGAATCATACACACTAGCTAATTATTTCTAGAATTATACACACACACTAGGTACTTATTCTAGAATTATACACGCTAGCTAATTGTTCTAGAATCATATACACTAGCTAGAATAATACAGTGTAGCTAGTTATTCTAGAATCCTACAAAGTAACTAATTATTCTACAATTATACACATAAGCTAATTATTCTGGAATCATACACTGTAGCTAATTATTCTGAATTATATGCGCTGGTTAAACATTCCAGAATTATACACTCTAGAACAGCTAAAGCTAACGTAGCTGAAAACACAGTTAGCTACAGTTTTGCAGGAAGTAGGGCACTTCACATTAAAAAAAACTGTGAATAAGTTTTTCACTATGTGGAAGGGATTATACATTTTCCCTGAAAAACGGCTACAATTAATCTTTGAATTAGACACAAACACTTCCACACTCCATCCTAGAGCGTCTCTCCATCGCATATTGGAACGCGCCCCCGCCCGCTTTCCCTCCAGCGGCTCTACGTCCTCGTGTTCGACTAGTTTCAAGATGGCCGAACCGCGTGGCGACTTGCGGAGGAATTTAAACACCGGTTTCGTTGAATTTGCGACATCAGAAGCGACACGAGACGCTCAGGTTGGACTCTTATTTTATTTGTATAAATGTACGCATAAACACCGTCGTTATTGGTGCCTGTCCGCAGTGGTTAAAACGGCGTGTCTGGATTAAACGTGCCGTGCGCGTGGGACACGTGGATGCCGAGTTAGCCTCTGGCTTTGGGCTAAAACGAAATCACCACAGACGTGAGCTACTAGTCACACACTGTGGTTTGGGTGGTAGAAATGGAGACAGGGGAATGGAACACTGGGGAGGAAGGAAAGACAGCTAGCCGGCTAATTTATGGCACATCAGTCCGTGCTGTCCAACCGGAAAGGAGAAGAGGAGAAGTTAGTCATCATCCACGTTTATGGGAAGTGGCCACAGTGCAGTTGGTATCAGTCACTAAACTGCCACAAATGAATATATTTTCGATTATTGAATTTCATTTTTGCAGAAAAGTCGCACAATTACTAATTTTGATTGTAATAATAGTGTTATTACTGATTGTGGCACATTCACATAAGTAGAAGTCCCAGTGTGTTTGTTATGGAAAGTGTCCCCTCCCCCATGTGAGCCTGAATAATACCAACAGTGCTCTGAACACAACCTGTTGAAGGACCCTGTGTGTGTGTGTGTGTGTGTGTGTGTGTGTGTGTGTGTGTGTGTTGGAGAAGTCTGGCAAGTTCAGACATGTTGTCATGTGGGGGTCAGTGCAGCCATTTTTACTTCCCTCAGCATGAAAGACAGTTATCATATAGGTTGGTAATTATATGATGACGGTTATAATAATTGCATATTACAGTTACAAGTTTTTATTTGTACAAGTACAACACACAGTGAAATGTTTTAGAATATAAATACGCATGCTGCACATGTATTAAGACAAAAACAGACAAAACACTGGCATGAGATCAACATAAAGCAAGGATGACCGCTTGGGCCCTGAAGATTTACCAGCTTGAAGAGTTTAGCTCCAACCTTAATTTAGCACACCTGATCCAGGTGATAAAGCACCCCATAGATGTCTGTAATGAGAGACTCCAGGTTGATCAATTTCCAGGGCTGGAGATGGGCATCTCTAGCGTAAAGGTTTCATACTTGCAAGCAATGATGGATTGCATTTTAAAAGGAAGGTCTGAAGCTATTAGATTTAAAATCTAAAACCTTAAAATCTCAAATTATTTGTGTACATTTAGTATATATTTAATTGACATTAAATTTATTTACATGTAATTACACGTGTAATTCTTTCACATTTTTTCAACTGCAGGACGTTTTTGAAAGAAGCCATAATTCTGGATTTGGGCACAATATTGACAGTACCTCAAACCAACTTCACGGCAGCCTGGAACCTTCCATTTTATCCATCTTTGAGGACACATCTGCCACTGGAGAGGTGATAACACTGTTTATTTTCAAGGACCATATATCTCTACAGTTGCAACAATCATGTCAAGCTGATCTTAGCTATTACAAAATTATAATTTTGGAAATTTACCCATTTTCTTTGAAATATTAAAAGACTGAAGCAAGTAAAATATATTAAGATGAAATACACACATTTTTGGCTAATGAACAAAGCTCAGGTGAAGAAGCAGAGCTTCCCCTGTCACTTGTATTCAGGATATTTCACTCATGATTTAATTGAACCTGAAAATTCAACATAGGATTGAAATATAAACTTGGTTTCATTTGGTTAGCTGGCTAACCTAAACATCACTAAATTATAGTTATTTATGCAATTTAAATTAAATTAAATAAAACAATAATTGAAACCTATACATTTTTCCTTTTTTCCCCAGAGGTAGTCAATTTTTTTCTTGTTTAGTTTAGAAACTAAGCTACATGGCACAAACATTAGCATCAGAAGTCCCCCAGATATTTTCTGTTAATATATCCTCAAAACTAAGAAGGCTCTTGGATCAGATTTCTTTGTATTTATGGTGGTTGTTGCCACAGAACTCCTCCTGGAGTTGTATTTGGAGAAAAGATATGAGTAAAAAAAGGTTGCTTAGCAACATTAGATCCACCAATAGTCTAAAGAATAAAAATGTCAACTAACATATCTTGAATTATTAATTATGTCTGAGGTAAGTACAAAATGTAAATAAGTTGTTTCACTAAACTGTTTTTGTTTAAGGGTAGTGTTGCGAATGATTATTGAAGTGTGGAATACATGGAGCTTGTAGAATGATGAAATTGATGAAAAAGGATGAAGTTAATGAGGTTGTTTTGTGGGATTTTGCATTACAAAAGACGACAAATTCTTTTTTTGCAATCATCAGCAACAACAACACACTTTCAGAAATCAGTTTTTCATGCTGATTTTAGATCTGTTTCTAGTTTTTTTAGTCTCATCAGGTTTTGTGTTACAAGTATTGTTAGTTTACACTGTACTTGCATGTGCAATGTATAAGCACCAATTAAATAAATTGTTCTGTATCTACAGTGCAGTGTAGGGGTGGGAATCGCAGGGTATCTCACGATACGATATGCGATATGTGGTTCTCACAGAGCTAGGTGAATGCATTTCATTGCAGGGGAGCTGGCGACCATTGGCTTAGGCGAATTATACCAAATATCATCAGCTGCATCAAAAACTATACATGCTAGAGAAAAACTAACCACAGATTTTTAATCAGCATGAAAACACAAATCCTAAATACAATCATTAGTGATGAGAATTCCATAGACTTGTGTTATGCATTATTAGTGTTATTAATTCAGCGATATGGACCACGTTTTTAGGTGAAGAACCGGATAGATGAAGAAAGTGAGGCCACATTCCTGTCTGCTCTTTCTGAGATATTGGACAGTGTGATTGAAGACACCCTGTCACCCTTTGACTCACTTCCTGATGCTGAACTATTTGTTGGTCAAAGGACTCACGACTCCAAGGTAAGCAGCTGGCAGTAGTCTGTTGATGTGTAGAAGATATTATAAAGTAGTATAAGAATGTACCGTATTTCCCCAATGATAGTCCGCCACACAGTAAAGGCCGTCCCATTCTATAAGCCACAGAAAATGCTCATTTATATTTTAAATCTCTAAGATATGCCGCCCAGTGTTATTAGCCACAGTGTTACTGAATTTACAGATCTAAAAAAAGCCCCTAAATGGGTCTTTGCAACTCTAACCTCGGTAAGGACATTATACCGTAGTTGTGTGTGAACAATAAAAATTTTAACTTATCGATATCATGCCTAAACTGCAAAATTTCAACTCCAGGTCATTGTTTATGCAAAGCAACGTCTGTAATATCTGAGACCAATACCGGTAACGAAAGCAGTCGAGTTGTTCGGCACTGACGTTTACGGATTTGATTTTGAAGGACTTGAAGAGATGTTAGCCTAACAGTTATTGCATTTCAGTGTTGATAATTATATACTGAAGAATGTACATGCAGACAGATGATTGACATCACTGTACTGCAGTACCCATTATTTCAAACTGCTGAAACGAAAATTCTCAGCCAGCAAATTTTTGTTCCTTTTATTTCTGTTAAATTGAGTTTTTCTTAGCTTGTATTATATACTAGGATGTAATGTAATGTAGCAAAGGCATGAAAAATGTTGACATTGCAGCAACTAACCTGAAATAAATGAATGTAAACAAGAGGCTGAATGCGGAAGCGCCAATTACATGATCATCACTGATCAATCTTTGCTTTGCTTTTCAAACTATTCCTTGCTGCAGTTAACAGTACATTTAAATTCAACTAATCATTTGGGCATGTCATCTTTTTGTGCACTAAATTACACTTTTAGCGAATGCATTTTAATGTTTTTATATAGGCCGCCCTGTTTAAGCAAGTTAATGCTTAATATGCAGGTTTGTAAAATTGATGTATATGGAAATACGAAATGAGTTTGGCAGTGTCACCTATTGTGAGTTTTTGTTTTAATTTGTTGAATAATTTCCCTTCACAGTTCAGGAGGTCCTCTGACAAAGATTCAGGTTCTCGGGTCTCTAGATCCCAGCGCTCTTCACTGCCAAACTCAAAAGTAAGACCAAAGCTGTTTGCACTGATGTGAAATGTGAAAGCTGCTTTCAGACTCTTGTAGTAGTTAGTCTGTAGGTAGTCTGGGGTTGGCTTTTTTTAAATTATGCTAATATGCACTGTTCGGAGTTAATGACGAAGCTAATGTTACACTGTATTCACTTGAAACATTAGTAGGTTTTTAGAGAGAATTAAAAATTTAAATCTTTAGCATTATGCAGCATTTAAATTAGCAGTGTTGAAGCATAATGTAATCCAAGTTGCCAAATAGAGATTTCTTATGCTCTGCAAATGTATCAAACATTATGTCCTGTCTTATATTCCATCACTCAACTTCTCACTGGAAAACAATTTACATGCAGTAAGCTGTAAATACAGTCAAACCCCGTTAGCTCGTTCCTATTGGTCAGGGACCTAATTTTGGCGAGAGGCAGGGTGGTGAGCTATCAAAAAGGATTTCTTCATCAAAAATGTTTCTTGGAAAGACATTTCTTTGACAACCGTTTTCTTTGAGATATTAAAAATAAATAAATAAATAAAAGCTTTTAAATGTAAAAATAATAATGATGTAAGAATTATATGTTAAGGTCAATTCCTAATGGGCTGATGAAATCGAGCAGTAAAAACATCAACGTTATAATGCTGCATCTTTGTTAAGTTATTGCCATGATCGATGCAAATTTCCTTTTTTTGCTCACCAGTCAGAGACAAGCTTGTGCATAACCACTAATAATAATGTAATAGTAGTCAGACTGAAATTAAAATATATATAACATGCAACTGGCTAAGCTAGCGGAGACAGAGCGTGGACAGGACCAACCAACCAGCCGTCAGCCAAACAGCAGAATTTCCTGTATTGATTGATGGTCCAGTCACCAACCAGACCGAGGATGCATCAGTGATGGGTCCATCGTATGTTAGTGTTGCCCACCCACCAACAGCAGCAGTCAACCTATAAATTTAGCTTGATTGACCTCACTGTAGGCTACAGCACTAACATGAACCCAAGGTTGGCGAGCTACAGAGTGATAAATACATACACCTGACACTTTGCGCATTGTGGCGAGGGCAAGGGCTGAGGTTGGCAGCTTAACAAGGTAAATAACATGGAAGGATATCTGTTCTGCAGGTTTACATGGTAAGAAGTGAGCCAACAGGGTTTGAATGTAGTGAGAATTCATATAGTCTGTGAAAAGCTGGTGATCATGTTTGAACTGGCTACTCTAAATAACAGTCTTATAATCTCTAAAATCAGTAAATGCTTTATGGTTTTGTTTACTCTGTTGAAGACAAACAATGACAGTAAGATGCCAGCTTGTAAACAGGTTAATGAAGTATTGGGTCTGTTAAAAAAAAAAATAGGTCTGTTATATCAAACAAAATAAAAGAATAAAAAATTGTATTTGTCATTTGTCTTTGAGCAGGTAGATGTCCTGCTTTCAGACAGGCAATTAAGGCCAAGGCTCCACCAGAGAATCCAAACGACAACCATACAGAGAAGCGATGGCGAGGAAGAGGACCTCAGTGAGACCAGGAGGTCCCCCGTAAGAACCTTCAGGATTGAATCTGATCCAGAACTGTCTCAGGATGAGCAGCAGGATGGATATATGCTTATGTCACTGGTGGACCTTGTCAGGCACATGCATCCTTACAGCCTCAGGGTGGGTCTGGATAAGGAAGAGAGTACCAGGGATGTTTCTGAGGACGATGTGTTTGTGGATGTTGTGGGTGATGATGAGCTAGATGACACACTTCTGGGCATGTCTGGATGCAGCCTTCTTTCCCAGAGTGGTTTGTCTTCAGAGCATGGATTAGCTGCTGAGGTTTCTAAATCGAAAATTGGTATGGGCAAGCAAATCTCAGTGGCAAGGACAGAAAAGTGGTCTTCAGGTTGTGATGAACGGAATAAAGATGACGCCAGAACTGAGAAACCTCTGAAGAGTATCTTGGCCACAACTGGCCATGCTAGAATGAAGAAAAAAGTCTGTTTTGCCCCAGATTTATTATTAGTTTATGAATACCAGGATGAAGATGAAGCTTCTGCATGTTTCTGGTCAGATACCCCATCCCCAGAAGATCATAAATCACCAGGTCAGAACTCCATTGAGGCATCAACAGAGACACCGTTTCAGCATGGAAACCAAAAACCCAAGTCTATCAGTCTGCAGGAATACCGTCTCCTCAGAAGAAAAACACTTCCAAAGGAAGAGAGAAAGATGGACTACAGAACCAAGTGGCCCTCGGTACCTGAAACTCCATGTGAACTGCCTCCAATCCCTTGTATTCAAGATTACAACTCACCTCAGGTTAACCTAAAAACCTCATTAAATTATGCCATGACCTCTAATTCAAGCTATTCCACCAGGCCCAGAAGGAACCTTCACATATGCCCTTCATCACAGCCAAAGCAGAATGCTGTGCATGCTGTTGACCCACCAAACCCTGTTGTTGTACCCCTTTCAACATCAGTTCCTATATCTCCCAAGAACTCCTCTGCACATAAAGATCAAAGTGTTATGCAACAGAAAAGTTTGCATGCTAACCAGGCCACATATTTGAACCTTCAGCTGCAACGTCCTGCATCCCAAACCTTTGGGACTCAGAAGAAGCCCAGTTCTCTAACCCAGGAGACACAGGAAATTGGTTCTTGTGAAGGGTCTCCAGTTGCTGAAGTGCTGCAGGCCAAGTGTGCCTCCGTAATCAAGGCCACCACTAAAGCTAACATCTCTGCTCCATCTGTATACATGAGGGGGAGGCAGTCACAGGCATCTCAGAGACGACTCCTGGTGCAGATTCCCACAACTAATAAAGACCACCGTTGTGCAGAAGAGCGAAGTCAAGAATCTACTGGTGAAATAGGTAATTGGAGCAGATGAGGGATGTTTTAATATTGTTTTCCCACTGTCAGGACAAATCTTTAACTCAGAATGGTAATTCTCAGGATCTGTTGATCTGTTCATCCTAAAATTGTCATACATAGAAAATGCACCTGGAAAAAACAAACCCAAAGTTTTGACCTCAACAGAAACATCATAATGATTATATAATGAATATAATGAATGCTATTGTATTATTAATGGGTTTTTCTCTTCCCTATAGGAATACAGGCTACTGATGTAACTAGTCTTTTGGAGCAATTTGAGACACAAGGTAGGGTTTTCTTTATTTTGCCTGACTTCAGTTTATAAGTAAAGAGGGTCCTTGTGTTATGTCACACTCGACATACAAGGTTTCATGGTTATGTCGTTGCTGCCTTTAAAAAAAAAAAAAAAAGTAATGCATTTGCGACAATAAAACAAAGTTTGCATGGGAGCTAAATGGCGAGGCGAATAGACAAATACAGTTTTGTGTTTTCTTTCATTTGTGTGGCTTGTTTGGAAACTTCATTATGGAACTGTTTCACTTCATTGCTGTGATGTGTATGTGATCCATGTGTTTATTTTACCCACACTCTCACTGCTAACGAACTACGACTCCCAGAAAGCAGCTCTTTCCATCTTTTTTCTGCCCGTATTACCCACCTGTTTTCCCGCACTAAACACTGCATAGGCCACAATGCATTGCTCCCCAAGAAACATCACATCCCACAACAAACGTCTACCAGAGAGACTGTGTGAAGTGTATGTGTCCTACTTGTTTATTAGGGCTGCAACTAACGTTTATTTTAATAATCGATTAATCTGTCGATTATTTTTTTTTTAATTAATCGGGTTTGAAAAAACAATAGAAAAGCGTTAATTTCTAATTGTTCATTCAAAAACGGAACTAAAATTTTTGGAAAGTGCACAAACGTTGCTCTTTGAGCTTTTATAATAATATAGTTCAATTATACTCCACATTTAAACACAGCTTAAGATGAACTTTAAAAT
>JBBIGC010024247.1:0-12518 GCA_037576955.1 Lepidarchus adonis | reverse complement strand
TTCCGCGTTATGCGAAGATCTTTTGTTAATAAACTCCTTTTTTGATTCCAGTCCCGTTGTCTGTCCGCTTCATAACATTATGAATGGCACATTTATGTAGCACTTAAAATCATATAAACATTAAATGTGTGCCACAAGAAAAATGCAGATTCTGGATATTTTATGATCAATGAATAAAATGGAGATTTTGGACATCCAGTGTAATACAGGGTTAAAGTTAGTAGAGTAAGAAAGTATGGTCCATGAATATATTCTATGCCTGCTTTCAGGCTGAAATCATGTACAAATAAATGAGAGGAAATATGATTCCTGGCGTAATGTCAATGCCACTGTTTCCTTGGTAAGATGTAAGGATCACTGTTGAGTGTTGAGTCTTTCATGTAACTGGATAATATTTTTTTCTTACAATTTCACAGTTTCTTTAATGAAAGCTTGTTGCAGAATCTTTTAGGCATTTTCCACTGGGAAAGTGTCATCAAGGCAAATTCTCACAAAAATGCTTTAGGAACTGACTTTACTGAAGTCTGACTGCCATGTGTAAATTTAGCATTATTCTAAGTGTTACAGAAAAATACCTAGATATATATTGATAAATGATAATGCATATAAACATCAGTTCATTAGGCCCAGAAACAACTCCCCTTTTCTGTAACTGAAGTGTTACTGATAATCCAGACTTTTATCTCCTGTTATTCTCCTCTGACTCATCACTAGTTGTAAACTGCCCTTGTACATGTAAACATTTTGCAATATATCTGGTTATAATCCGGTTGAATAAACAGTATTGGGCAAAAGTTTGGCCATTTACAGGAAAATATTAGGGTTTTTTTTTAGCATTGAGTATCTTTCTCTAAGCAAGAGCATAGAACATTAGAATAAACACAACAGTAAAGCAGTAAAATGTATCAAGAGTTTGATCTTTGTAAAGATTTGTCAAAGTAATTGATATTTTATGAGCTGGTCAGGTTTGGTTGAATGCCATGAATGTGTGAAACTCCAGCAGCTGATTTAATGTAAGCAACGACTGACTGAGGTCAAACCAGCGTTTGAGGGCAACTACAAGTAATACTGGGCTTCCATGAGATAAGGTCTGGAAATGTTTAAGCAACTGACATAAAGTCAGTGTTTCCAGTGTTACTCTTATTTACAAAACAATTATACTAATATTAATGATTTATTGGAAGAAACAAAGCTTTCAAACATTGCTTTCTCAGGTGCCTAAGACTTTTGCACAGTACTATACATCAAATGAAACAATGGAGAGCAATAAACATGCATGAAGTTAAAAGAACAAAAGCATATTTTACATCAATGCAAGCCTTAGAAACATTCAGCTTCTGTGCTGTTTCACTTTTTACTGTGTTTCTACTTGGATTAGAGTCTGAGGCTAAGCAGCTTTCCTTCAGTAACAAAGCTAAGCTAAAGTGAGCTGTGTATTTGCTTTTTTCACGTGGGTCGTACTCTAAAAGACCATGTGGTTCTGCAAAAGAACCTTACTCAGCTGTCAACATTTCACTGAACCAATTAAAGAATTCTTGTATTCTGCAAAACTCCCTCACAAAAACAACAGCCAGTGCTCCCCAAAGCTCTTCTCAACCCGCTAAGACGATTAATCTACCAGAACTGCTCCCAAGCATGGAATATTCAGGGAAGTAACATTTGAATCACGTTCTACCCACGAGAAAGCTCTGGCATGAACATGTCTACTGGCATAAGTGGCAAATATTATCCTCAAATGTCATTGAGGATATTTTTTCAATATGATGTGTTTGAATAATGTGGTATGCTTGTCTTCTTGTGAAAGATTATTTTCAATAAACCTTTCAAACTTCACAAGGGCAACTAACTTCATCTTTTTCTACCATTAGTTTACCTTTGTTTTATAGGCAAAATATAGCATAAGATCATCATTTTCATTTCAGTGGAAGAGAGGTTCTCCATTTTGGGGGATTCTCAAGAAGGAAGTTAAGATGTTGGAGCGTGACACGTGTCTTGAGCTCTGAGCTCAATGGATCTTGGCCATAAGTGAAGTAAAAGTGATTATATGTCATTGTGAACACACCACAGCAGACAATGCACCGCAACGAAATCTGTCCTCTGCATTTAACCCATTACACGTGCACACGTGGAGCAGTGGGCAGCAGTCAGCAGCCGCGCACAGGGAGCAGTGAGGGAGGGCGGTACCTTGCTCAAGGTTTCCTGCAACCTTCTGATCTCAGGGGTAAAGTCCTAACCACTAGGCCACCACTGCCCCAGGGGTTTTATACAATTTTAAGGGTGGTCCGGCGGAATGTCACCTGGCCAACCAGTTTCAGTCAGCTGTTACTGTCAAGAGGTCTGGGTATACAGAACATTCTATAATGTAAATCAAGAATGTTTTTGGACTTGAGACCAGACGACAAGATGGTCGTCACACCTAGGATAGGACAGGCCAAGGCCTGATAGCCTGAAGAATGATAATAACATCTGTGCATTAAACGTGGCCTACAGTGGAGTCACACATTTGGAAATGTCAAATTAGGACTGTGGGCCCTAAATTCGTTGTAGATTTTAGATACATATGGATTCATCATCAATATGTATTTCTAATAGAACTTTTTGGATCACCCTCCACAACCAATAGCACCCACCTCACTAAAAATGTCAAAAATGTCCCTGTGCCATCGACCCCCACCCCTTTGTGAAAATCTGGTGATAATAGTAAAATGGCGATTGTTGTTTTTTTGCCCTGGGCACCACTTTGCCTCATAACTCCCTATATGAACCCATCCGCCATGACAGAATTAAAAATCATGTTTTACTAATAAACCTTCCCTTAAAGCAGCTCTAAAGCAATGTCAGATACACTATGTAGCATATTCAAGAACACTTCATGTACTATTTTTGGGTGAGGGATCTCATTTAATGCTATGGACGTCTGGTTCCTGACCAACACTAAACACTCTGTAAAATTCACTGAAACGGATCATCTCGCCCCAAACCATTTTGAATTACTCTGTTTGTCTCTTAATGGTGTGATTACGCATAAATAAATGTAAGAAATCTAGCGATCCTGTTTCTGTTACTGTACAATAGACTCACTGGCTGAACCGAGTGCGTAAAAGCCTGAGAGTCGACTCAGTGAACCTGAATCAAGAGTCGACTCAACAAACGCGTTGCTGCGGCGACTTCGAAAAGCACGCGGCGCCAGAGAGGCCTCTCTGATTGGCAGCTCGAGGCGCGTGCTCTGGTGGTTAAAATGGGCGGAGTCAGCGACAGGATGTCAACGCGTTAAAAATAAAAAAAGAGGGAGGGACCGTCTCTGCTTAATATCCACCTCCCTGCCAAATAATGAAATAAATCAATGAATGAATAAATAAATAAATAAGTAATCCGACGTAATAATCTGCTCTCGTGCCAGTCAAGTGCCCCCCGTAAGTCAGAGCGCGTGACTGACTGATGCTGAATTGCTTCGGCGTGAGAAAAATACACACACACACCGCCGCGAGTCTGACACCGGGGGAAGGTGAGGGGGAGTGGGGGCGCACGAGCGAACCACCGGTGGAAGTTCCCGAGCCACATACGTGTCCCTCGCGTTGCCCGTAACCGAAGACGGTGCATCCAGCGGCCGGTGTGTTGTGGCGTAAGTTACCGCGAAAGCTGCGTGTGAGTGTGTGAGAGAGACTGAGACTGAGGGCTGCGGATTTGCAGAAAGGCGCAAAAGTTGCTCCGCGCGCGAACAGGTTGGATGCGGAGCGATGGTTTGATGCAGATGGTGGTGGAGGTGGAGGTGGAGGTGGAGGTGAAGCATGAGGATGTAAGCAGGTGGCGCTGGGAGACGGTTCACTGCGAGCTCCGAACGATGCCACGTTTGTGTCGCGAGGACGCCGCGTTGGTCGCCGGCCTCTTGGCTGAAGGTGTGCAGACCAGCGAGCAGTTCGACTGTTTTATCTGGGGGTTAGGAAGAGAAAGCTGCTGAATAAATGTGCTGGAGTAGTAATTGTAATAGTTTATAATAATAATAGTAATATATAGTCTGGCCTGGTTTACATTAGTGGTAAAGAAAACAAAAGTGCCATATGTATGCTCTGTATGCTGTATTGGTACAGTTTATCAGGATTTTGTCTAAAGCTGTGAAGTTCACACCATAGCTGGTGCAGTGGCTGCTCTTAATGTTCCCGGTGTGGAAGAATGGGTTTGGACCGGTGGGGTTAGCTGGTGTGACCCTCACCTCACGCTGACAGCTGCCTTGGTAGATACAGGTAGGTCACAGCATGGACCTGGCAGTTCATCCATCCTTTACCCCTTTCACCCAGGACCAGAGACTGGAAGCTCTGGAGGACCACACTGGTAGCTCAGCAGTGTTGCTGTTGTTTTCTACTGCCAGGTTGACAGCTCCAGTATCCAGATCCCAAATAACATGATCTGTGGTCCGGAACGAACCGTTAATACAGGGCTATTGTGCATCCATAGAGGAATGATCACCTCAATCTGTACTGCTGGGGGTTTCTAATAAAGTGGCCATAGTTCTGTCATTAATCTTTCATTCAGGCATTGTTCCATCTTGTGATCTCATGCTTGAAAACAGATTGATCTGCTTATCTTTAGCTGTGCGTGCTTGGTGTGGAAGTGTCCATGCTGGAAATAAAGGTCAGGATACAGCCGCAACTGCAGAGTAGGAGCCAGAATGGAGGCAGGTCAGACATGGAGGCAGGTCAGACAGATTGCTGGAAGATAGTTTGGCCCCTGAAGGCGACAGCAAACCATTCGCATTGTTAAGTTAGAGAGTCAACACCGTACAAACGCTGATACTCCACAGAATGCTACACTCCTTATGCTTTGGAATTGCAGGAGGTGTCGTAACCCGGCTTTATTCTCAGATTAGGTTAAGATCTTGTTGCTTTGCTGCCGGCCATGTTAAAACCATACAACAGCTCTCCCCCACGGATCATACGTTGCCTAATTACGTCTGGTCACCTCAGCATTTCACTTCAAGCTCTAGGCTTCAGCGCTTTGCTCATTATCCAATGTGTCTTGAATGTCCCACCATTGTTAGTTATCTAACTGGATGACACAGACTTGGAACAAAACCACCTTCCCTATAGGACACATAGGAAGTGAGAAAGTTTATATATACAGTCAAACTCTGTTAGCTCGCCTGTCCAGGCCCTAAATTTGGTGAGAGATGGGGTTGGCAAGCTATCGCAATGAGTTAAAAAGTGAAGGCCCCTGCACCTTCACAGCAAATGACTTTGCGCTATGCGTCTCCTTGAAACAACAGCCAACCGTTTGAGTACCGAAAATTGTTAAAATCCTAGTTCAGCTCCAAACTGTTTGGTTTTTCACATAAAACAGCATCAGTAATGGTCATATTTTGGGATCTAGCAAAAAAAAAACCACATTTACAGCGCTGCTTCAAGCTCAAGTGTTTTTACTCGCCTGAGACGTTTCGCCATTTTAGCTTTTGGCTGAACGTCGCCACCTGGCTATGAAATGAGCAGTAAAAGCGTCAGTATTATCATGCTGCGTCTTTGTCAAGTTATTGCCATGACAAATGCAAATGTTCTTTTTTTTGCTCACCAGTCAAAAAATGCAACTTTCGTTAACCAGACATTTTGAGTCTAATTCACAAACTTGAACAAACTCCAAATTGGAGCTTTTCATACTAGTGGAGTGGAGCATGGTCAGGACCAACCAGCTGTCAGTCAAACAGCTGGGTTTCCTGTGTTGATTGGTCCAGACACCAACCAGACCAAGGCTGCATCAGTGATTTGTCCATCGTATGTAAGTGTCGCCCTCCCATCCACCCGCCGGCTCACCCATGCACCCACCCACGCACCCATCAACATCAACCTACAGAATTAGCACGACTAACCGTGTTCTACAGCGCTAACATGGGCCCAAGTTTTCAGAGCTATAGAGACCTATATGCATACACTGAGCACGTTGTGACGAGAGGCGAGGTTTGTGGCTTAACGAGGTAAATAACATGGAAGGAATCTGTCCTGCAGCCTTTGGCGAGATAACGGGGGGGCAAGCTAACAGGGTTTGATTGTATATGCATCTAAAATAAAAACTACTGTTGAAGGATTTTTCCTAGAACAAGCTGAGACCCATATGGGAGACTTCATTGTATGGATGAAGGTTTGGGAAATGTGTCAGAAATAGAAAAGTATGATACATATACTGCAGTATTTCAGATTTGTGTAATTAGATAAGCTGGGACAGACATAATGGCAGTGGAAAGTTCAAATTCATCTCCTGAGGATGAGTTGAAACCAGTGCTGTGTCACTTGGGAACCTCTTTTTAATTCAAATTTTTATTATTTAAGGCATTTTGTCTCCCCATGGGTGGCACATCTATACTGTTGAACTAGTCAATCGCCTTGAGCAGCGCTTAAGAAGGGCGAACGCACCATATTATTCTCACTTAAACGAGTTTGATAGCTGATGATATATCATTTTACCAAGCTCTCTGCGAGTGGAAAAGGAATATGCCCACTCCACAGTCCTCGAAAACCTGACTGTAACCACAGACCAGCAAACTCTCAAACCAGGTTCAATGGAATTCGTATAACACTATGTAGTAAAACAAATAATGAGAAGTTATTGTGAAAGCTATGAAAAGGGCATTATCTACTGTACAGCACAAAACTACTCTTAAGAATAAAGTGGAGAACGGACACAGCCTGTAATAGTCTAATCACCATTTACTAGCTAGTTTAGCTTATTGTATTTGCTACATAGCCATAATAAAGGGACAGTTCATATTTTTTCCCACCAATGGGGACTGAAACTGTGATTTGAGAGGGAGCAGTGAAAGGGTAAACAGTCTTTTCCCTATCCTACGTTCACAGCTAATTCAAAAATGACAAGACTTTTGAACTTTGGTATAAAGCACTGTATTAGGAAGAAAGTCTGCCATTAGCAGCACTGTCTATATGAACAGGGAGTTGACATTTGTATATTGCTGCTTATTGGTTGCAAAATTGCTAACCTGCCATTGGATAACACAATTTTGGGAAACATGGGGAACAATGCACTGTGTAGTGTTCGACTATGTTGTTAGCACGATGCTAACTAAACTTGCCAAGTGACAAAGGGGAACAGATATAAAGCCCTGAAGCTATAGTAGCTGTTGGTCTGTGCTTCTGACTGTGGTTGCAAAGCAAATATGGGAAAGGTAACAATAGCATTGCTGTTACTTATGTAAGTTAATAACGCACCCCTGTGTTTCTGTGTTATATCGCTAAATAATTGTCGTGTGATATATTGAATATTGCAAAATCGTGGTATCATGATATTATTGTTATCGTGGGCCACGTATTTCCTGTCCTATCGTATGGTAAGAGACCCTACAATTCCCACCCCTAGTGTAGTCAAGTTGGAAGGGTAAGGGCTAGCATGTGCTACTGCTGTCTCATCATTTCAAATAGAGTATTGCTTTACACATCTACATGCTTGCATGAGAACACTAGTTCTGTTACTGGGTCCCCAACACATGCTCATGTTGACTGGCATCTTACTTAGCAAATAGGGGAGAGGGAGGGACATCTTAGAGTCGGTTACTCTGTAGCACTGTGTGGCATTGCTTGGGTTTGATGATAGTACCCAGCCTTAGTTACTGGGACCCACTTTGAACTTACTTTGATTAAGCATGCTGTTGGTCAGAGTACCGTCAATATGCCTGGAATTTATTTTGATAAACCACCACCCGAACCCACTTTGGTTCTTCTATCTCTTTAAATATACTGCACCCTGTGTCTACACCATTAGGTTGCAAACTCCCTTCAGTGCGTCATGCTGCGAAAGGCAGAAAGTGGCACTTGTCATATCATTACATGGTAGATGGTGTGCACTTTAATATTTTCTCAAATCCTTAACCAAATGCATTTGGACTCAAAGGTCTGCACATTTCCTGTCATAAAAGCCTGTATTTCATATTATTAATAGCAATGACAGTGTTCAACAGGGCCATTTCTGTCATGTGGAGATGGTTAACCATAATCTTATGTGGAGATGGCCCAATGGTCATTTCGAAAGCTATCTACATTGTTTCCTCAAGACAGTTGTGTTTATGTGCCAGGAAAGTTTACATGACATTAACACAAAACATTGGTAATGTCTATCTAGGCAAGTTTATTTATATAGCGCATTATCATACACATAGGTCAAGAAATTTGGTGCCTCACCTTATTTTTTACTGACATCAAGTCAGATTTATGCTCAGCCCATTTTCATCCCCTCATACTTGTTTCCTCAACATGTGTATCTTTTTAGATAATGATAGTCATGCCGGCTAACAAATCTGCCATGTCTAGAGGGTGAGTAATTAGAGGGGTTACAGAGTTTTGCTTTAGTTCTGTTCAGCATATTAGATATAACATATAAAATGACCAGTTATATCCTTACTTTAATGGTTGTTACATTTACATTGAAGAAAAAGTATAATGAAATTGATAGGAATCATAACCAACAATAGTTCTATATAATAATAGTTCCCATGGTCAACCAATTTTTTAATTGTCCAATTCAATTAGACTTCAGGTCAGGCACTTTTACTCTGGAGTAAACAACAGCTTCTTATTGTGCATTAATATAGTAGTTGATCACATTTTGGGGCCCACACTCTGGAAAATTGAATTTTCTTAACTTTTCTGAAATATTTTACATTTTCAAGATGTCTGACACATTTCCAAAAGTCTACTTATTCAGCTATACCAGTTTAGCCCTGTCCATTCATGTTCTAAGGATTGTTTCAGTCTGGACTGCTTTTAGGATGAGGCACAATTCAAGCCAACCAAGCAGGACAGACGTCGTTAAGTTTTTAAATGTAACAAAACTGTTGAATCATGAGAGATTGTCTTGAAGAAATGCATCATGACATTTTTGGTAAATAAATGCACATAAATGTGTTAAGAAGACCACAGAGGAGCAGAAATGAAATACAGGATATAGGATAAAGGCCATTTGACATGAGCACTAAATGTGGTCAGTAAAATGGCATAAGAGGCGAGACCACAGATACCAATTAATATTCCTAAGCATGCACACAGATCAGGTGCCTCGGGCATGGTGAGGAGTTGTGTGAGCATGCTTGGCCATCACTGAATTTAATTGAAAGAAATGTTCAGTGTGTGATGCTGAAACAGGTTATGCCTCATGGAAACATCCTTGTTTGTGGAAAATGAATAGATAATTAATTTCATCCTTTTTTTGAAAAGTAATTTAATTTTATGAACTGCAAGTCCTCAGTAATATGAGTGAAGCTGTGATTGTTCTCAGTCAGCTGAGCAACGCACTTGCTCTCTATGTAGTCACTGTTTACTGTTGTAAATCTGCATTTTAGAAATGAGCAATGGGTTACAACTCAAGTGGTGAATTTCTTACTTAAAAACCAAGCGCATCTTTATGCATATCCTTTTGATATAATTGTAAGCATTGTTTATTAATTATGGAGATATTGGCAATACTGAGTCCAAAGTCTTTAAAAGTTTAATAATCCACCTAAACATGAACAACATTTAGAGTTTAGTACTGCAGATCTCTTATGTTTGTGGATCTTTGAAGTATTTTATACTATGCTATACTATACTATACCATACTGTATAGCTACTTTTTCTTGATTTAACATGCCAGTCTTTCCCACAACTAGGAAGCTAGAACATTTCTTTGTATGAGTAGATTAGAAAATTTGCACAAGGGGCGGTTACCTATGGACAGACCTGCTGTTTACCTAGACTGTGGTATGAATACCTAAGCTAAGAGTCTGCAAATGTGTGGGCCTATATGAGCAAGCATTTCTCCCAGCTTCATGTAATTTGTGGAAATGTGTAACAATAAATCAAAATTCTCTCTGACAATTCAATAGTACAATAAATGAAACCTGGATATGCATTGAAGTTAACTAGCACAGCAGACTGCCCATGTGATACACAATGCTTAATAATAAAACTAGCATAATAAAACGCTAGATTAGCTACATTTCTCACTTTCAGTTTGCCTGAAAATATCAGTTTTGTTGAATAACTTTTACCTATGGAATGGTGCTACTGTACATGGGTGTTTAAAAATTTGTGGCATTACAGATTTGTGATGCCTGCAATTGGAACAAAAGGTCAGTTAATGAACTCTGAATTTACCATATCTAATGATAGCAGTCGATGCTGCCCGCACTAGAGTAACAGGAATCAGTTTTAGTTAGTTGCTGGTTTAGTTGCTGTTAGAACAAAACTAAAAAAAGCAAAAGATGAAAATAGAAAGTCATTCTTACCTTGTAGTATAAGCTGGAATAACTGCTGTGGCAGTAGTTAGGGCTGTGGTTGCCTAGTGGTTAGGACCTTGCCCATAAGAACAGAAGGTTGCAGATTCAAGTCGTGACCTGGGTACCATTGCGGTGTCCTTGAGCAAGAAATTGTCCCACTACAGTGCTCCCTGGTGCTGTTCATAACTGCCTGCTGCTCCACGTGTGCACTTGTGATGGGTTAAATGCAGAGGTCACATTTCATTGTGGTGCACTGTGTGAATGCGTGTTCACAATGACATTTTTTAACTTCACTTTACAGGTGGTCCTCTAGTTTCGTTCCTCGACGTGTGTCGTAAGTTGAAACCCCTTACATGAGCGTCTACTCTGTTTTGCCCTGGGACCATTCCTCTGTCAGACCATCAGAAGAAGACATGCACCAACCTGAGGCTCTGTATTGCATTTTTTTAGCATTTTAGTTACTTTCACTTTCATGAGTTTGGGGCAGCGTCGTAAGCACAGATTTTCAAAAGTTGGGTACGTTGTGAGTTGCTGACTCCCTGTAATGATATTTGTTATTCTGTACCACTTTCTTTTGGATGGGTCATCATTAAAATTTCACATTATGTAAAACTTTAAAAAGAATTAAAATTTTTTTTTCTTGTGTGTGCTTCCCTGTTTAGACACACCTGTGAAAGTACTGACATGTGAAAGTGTGAATTCGTTAGAATTAGTTATGGACACTGAAGGAGTTTATAAAGCAAAGTTTCCTTTATGCAGCTCATTTAATCAAATGTCAGACTCTGACGTGATGTCCTTGGTTGGCCATCAGCCCTCAGTTCAGTTCAGTCTGATTCTTTCAGTGTCTGAGTGAATGCAGCTTTTCTATAGCTGCAGTAGCTCCATGAATACATCAGCCTTGATGCGCTAAAAAATTCTGTGACTCCACAAGGTGCTTTTGTTTTCCTTGCGGACTGTTTGCTTGGCTCTGTGTAGACTTAGGTGTTGAGAGAGAAAGAGAGCGAGAGAGAGAAGGAGAGCGTAAGAATGCTGATAGATTTCCTAGATTGTAATTATGATGACGGGACATTATGGGAGAGTTTAAATTAATACGTTACACAGAGGTTAATGAGCACCACTTTCAGGTGTGTGTGTGTGTGTGTGTGTGTGTGTATGTCAGTCAGTCAGTCAAGGGCAGGATAGTTGTAAACAGGTGGAGTGTAATGTGATTGGTGTAGCTAAAGGGCACAGCTGACTGAGTCATCACTGCAAACCTAGTGTTCAGCGTCATCTCTCTCCCTCTCTTGCTCTCCCTCTCTCGCTCTCCCTCTCTCGCTTTCTCTCTCGCTCTCTCTCGCTCTCTCTCTCTCGCGGCATGTTGTTCAGCACCATTTCTCACTCTTCTTGTCTTTTTTTCCTTTTGCATGGTGTCATCATCTTTCTCTCTCTTTGTACATGCATGTGTGCTTGGGTGAATGTATGTCTTCTAGTGTGCGTGCGTGTGCATGCGTGCGCGTGCGTGTGCGTGTGTGTGTTCCACTGTTTTTGTAGTAGTCTGTGCACATACCATATTAACCCAGCTGGCAGCCAGGAGTGACTTTTCACTGTGGCTTAGAGGCGTCCCAAACCTTCCCTCCTCAAAGTGACCCTGCATTGCAGCCATGAGGCTTCCCATCCTGGCCCATTCAGAAGCTCTGTATCGCAACTGTGAGGCTCCCAGAGTTATTGAACATCACAGTTCTGAAGCTTCCAGGTTGGCCCACTGAGCATGTCTTAATTCAGCACTGTTTGCTTCAGTGCCACACGGCATCCTGGGATGGCTAACTCTACGTCGCAGTTACAGGACTGACTGGACCGTCCCACTGAGTAACTCCACCCCAAAGCTGCAAGGTTTCCAGGATGGTCACATGAGTCATTCCGCATTACAGATATCAGATTTACTGGTCTGGCCATCTGACCAACTTGCTGGCATGAGTTTTAATGGTGACTGTATTTTATAAGTCAATGGTTTCCCAGGCTAGCTGCTCTATACTGCATATACTGCAGACCTGAGCTCAGCCAAGTGACTCTATAAATGACATAAATATTGTGGTTATTGTCTACATAATTTGGTTCTCTGTATCTGTTTCCCTCACTTTGTGTTTCCGCTTTCTTTCATTCGCTGTCATAGATGTATGATGAGGAGCACTAAGCCTCTTCCATTTCTCTCTCTCACACACACACACACACACACACACACACACACACACACACACACACATATATATATATATAGTTTTATTATATCTTTTGTTAT
>JBBIGC010024246.1:5271-27725 GCA_037576955.1 Lepidarchus adonis | reverse complement strand
ACACACACACACACACACACACACACACACACACACACACACACACACACACACACACACACACACACAGGGTTGGGGGCGTTGTCATTTAGGCAGGAACTGATGGGTTTGGCAGTAGCAGAAGACTGCCACAGCTCTAACCACCCAAAATGACCGACAGCTGCACAGCCAAAGCTGCTCTGTGATAGAAAGAAACTGTGTGGAGTTAAATCGAAGGGGTTTCTTTTTGCTGGAGGATGATGGAGTGCTGTCACCAAAGTAAGTCTTTCTTCAAATTCTGATGATAGTTATGATGGTTAAGCTAAAATAGGAAACTGAAGCAGATAACTGTTACTGCTAGTGCAACCTAAAGATGAGCCGTACTGAACCTCACCCAATTACACAATAATGCTAATGTTTTCTTAATGAACTGGATTATTTGTCTGTAAGTCTATATATTGTGTGAACATGTCATACAGTGTTGACCAGAGGAGGATGGGTTTCCCTACTAAGCTTTGATTCCTCCTAAGGTTTTTTTCTCAGTTCAGGGAGATTATCTTTGCCTCTATAGCCTCAGTAGGGGCTCGAACCCGAACCTTGTAAAGCTGCTTTGTTGCAACATCTGTTGTAAGAAAAACTATAGAAATAAAACTGAATTATATTGAATGATGAACAGAATGGGTGCAGCACAAATGAGAATAACTGAGGAATGAGGTTCTTGTTCAAACTGCACTCATGCATGTATCATGTTATTATCAGTGGAATTGTTTGTTCATTTTAAGATTATCTATTACATCTGAGAGTTACTCTTATTTAGTTTTTTACTTCATGAAAATATTTGACATATTGACCTTGTGAGAATGGTCTTTGCGCAGGGAAAGAAACTGTTGAGCATAACGTTTACATGTAATTGCTGACAAAGGTAAAAAAAAGTGGATAAAATAAATTAAAAGAATACAGTTTTGCCTTACAATACCCTGCACATACCCCCTCACTACAGATTTTATTTATTTTTTTAAATTTAAATATAGTAAAACACTGTCTTAGGCATCAATTAACTTTTAATGGCTGGTTCCATTTACCACCACAAAAATTCAGACCCCTTCCAAATTTTTTGTAGAATGGAACATTTCACATCAAACCCATTCCCCTTTAATTCCTCAGCGGCCAAAACTCCAGTTAACTGCTAAGATGAATGTCTTTCTTAATTTGACAAGATTAACATGAACACTCATAATTAGACTGGTCAAAGTTTGACATGTTCTTATATGTTTTTAACGCTCACATGACTAAAGGAGAGCTTGATTGGGATTAATTTAAATGATTGTACTATTTCTTCCATTAACAATTAACTATCTGCACCCTTTACCAGCTTTATTGGTAAAGGTTTATTAGAGCATAAAAAGAGTGAGAAAACATAATGTAGTGCTCTATTACCTTGTCATAGATTATATTTAGATCCTATAACCTTATTTACAAAATGCATGAAAAGAACAGAGTTTAATTTCTAAAATTAGAATATGCTTTATGCTTTATTGCTCTTTAATATGTTTCCATTCACAAATATTACATCTTACACACACACATGCATAACCATTTATACACTTCTGTTTCTTAGCCACCAGAAGTATTACCTTTAGGCCAAACTCAGCCTACAGTTTCCTGTTCTAGCCTGATCCACTACTAGCACAGTATCGTTATACAGAAAAATCATTCATGAAGTGCTTGCACAGCATTCCCATTAGCAACTAGCACTTGGTTGACAAGTACAAACCTGGTTAGCCAGACCACTACTGCTAAAGCGGTTGTACCCCAGTTGTGCCATGTGCTGCATGGTAACTGTTTAGATTTTTAAAGTAGAAGATAAGATGCTGAGGCTACCTCCAATGCAATAAGAAAGAATACAGAGACTGATTAAAATAAGCATGAATCAGACACACTACCACATTTTCCTTCAGCGTTGGCATAGTTTTAAAGAAAAGAGAGTATCATGGAAGGACACTGAAGTTGCTGTGCTTTTAATTTGATACAAATATGTCTTGGAAGGGGATATGAGACATGAGATTACCTATTATAATAATTCTTTAAAATGTTCATAATTATCTGAGAATTCTACCCACTTGCAATGCTATAGTATTAATTCTCTTATTGACATACATAGCCTCATGAGAGGAGAGGGAGTGTCACTGTATCAACCTAGAAGCTAATTGTGCTTACTTGGACTCCTGGCCATTAATGTTGGATTTAACTCTATTGAATGCTTAAGGAGTTGTGCCATTCAGGGGAGCATTGTTAAAATAAAATTTCACTGCTACTTGTGCATGGTGATGTCCTCAAATTTTAGGTGTGTTATGGCAAGATCATTCCCGAGTATTCTTTTTTTTTTAATAATATAAAAAAAAAAACCTTTTTGGAGGAAATGAAGCTTCGAGTTGCTAAGTTACAGCCTTGAAACCTTAATGATTTAGAGCTGATCTACAAAGAGGAGTGAACCAAAATTCCTCCTGCTATGTGCTCAAACCTGGTCATCAACTACAAGAAATGTCTGACCTCTGCGCTTGCAAACAAGGGTTTTGCCATCAAGTACTACCTCTTGTTTTGCTAGGGGATCAAATACTTTTTTCACTCAATAAAATGCAAATAAATGCTTTAGTGATCTTAGCATTGGTGTGTGTGTGTGTGTCTGGCCTTGGTTATTATACTTTTAGAAACTAGGGTTAGGGTTGTTTAATTCAGGTTTTAATACACAGAATACATTAATATGTCTAGAAAACACCAAAGTAATAACTGAAGACTTTTATTGGCATATACATTTTTTTGTGATTTAAAAAAAACTTCAGGTTGATACATGCACAAAATTATGTTAGTTTCTTATAGTGTTCGTAATTTTTCATACGTACGTGTGACATGAATAAACCTACTACTTGAAAACGTGAGAACCTGTAGTGTGACGAACATACACATGTAGTGTTACTACATATGAATGAAGAGGGGATCATCTTATTCATACTGTATGTAGAAAATAAAAGTGACAGATAAAGGTGAAGACTAAGATCCTGATTTTTTGCTATGTGATTGTGACTGAGGGTTTTACACATCTTTTGTTCCTGTACCTGAAAGTTGCTTAGGACAAAAGCATCAGCCAAATTAATAAATATAAATGTAAATGTAGTGGTGACTATAGTAAGTGTCTCCAAGAAGTGTGACAGGGTTAAACAGTTTTCCTTACAGAACTGAGAAACACATTGCATTTTTGAGCAGACACTGGTCAGCTACATTCTTCACACTACATTCTTCAAACTCAATAGTCACATGAACACAAATAGTAATACATGCTACATCTGGAAACAGTAACAGCAAGCGAAGCTGTCTGTTGTTGTACTGTAGGTGTATCCTGACTGACTGATCTTCAGATTTGACATGGTCTTCTATGCTTTCACATTGCACTTGCTGTGCACTCGCTGTGCAAACTTATACATGAATGTTTGTACTAAAAAGTGTATGTGAAGTGTATTTTATATGCCTTATTATTTTGTTTAGAATTTAATACTATATAATATACTTAATATAATACCACCACAGGAATGGACTTTCAGAGTTGCCACATAAAAGTCCCTTGATAAAATGACAGTAGCAAAAAGGGGCTACACAAACGTATAAAAAATTTCGGAGAAAAAAACAGTTTCGGAAGAGTTTATTAAAGTTTCTTAAAGAAAAATTACTTGTTTAATACATACCTTTTGTTCAAAACATATTGTCACTGTCAGAAATGAAAACTTTTTTTTGCTTTTTTTTTTTAAAAGCATTACATTTACACAGTTACAACATTCAATTTTACACAATGTATAAACTTTCATGGTGAACTAATTAACCCTTCAAAACTCTTCAAATTAACTAATATCTTTTTTGGTAGGGGTCAATTTGATCGCAGAAATGTGAAATTTTAAACCCACATAAAATATTTATGTATAATTGCCGATGTTTGTGTGTTTTCTGAAACTGCATGTTATAGTAACCTCAAAGTCTTCCAAAAACATCAAAATAAGTGAGTAAAATGGTAATGTTTCTATTTTGTTTTATACACCTAAAACAGCATGGGGCTAAACTAACCTCAAAAAACAATGATATATACGTATATATATAAAATGTGTGCAGGATATTGAAATCATACCTTTCAATTAATTTTATGTTTACACAGTTGTCCCCATTGAATTAGAAAAGGTCATTAAATACAAAGCAAACATGTTAGGCATTATTTAGCACTGAATGGGAACAAATTGACCATTTTGAAATGGTCCATAATGATTTTTACTTAGATAAAAAAAATTATGAAAATGTGGTCAGGTGTATTGCTATATTTTTGTCTGCCTTTTGCTCTGTGACCATCAGGTGGTCAGGTATCAGTACCTGTGTTCGCAATTATGTAATTACACCTGAATTTAGGTTCAGAGGTAGATGTTAAAAGACAAACGTGATGACTCCCTAGGGGATAGACAATGTAGCCTGTACATTAACATGAGTGTTTGTGTGTGGGTGTGTGTGTGTGTGTGTGTGTGCGTGTGTGTGTTTAAGTGTCTTCTGACTTCTCCATGGAGGAGAGGGTTGAGATAGAGAACCTCAAGATGCACAAGCAAGACCTCCTCGATGACATTCAGGTACTCAAAGCAATATTTTGATTTGTGGTATCATAATAAAAAAATAGGTATAATTTGTTTTATAGAATATTTACAGAGGATTAGTCTACTCAAGACAACAAAAGAGCATATTGAAATTCAGGGCTTGTGTGCATTACTACTGTAGGAACGCTGTTCTTGAGCTACCTTTAGTTGAATGCTGAAGAGAACTGCATTAACTGGTGGCCCTTTTTTAAATTAACTATTTATTTTATTGATTCAGTTAATAATATACAGTGTTTTTGTTTATCATAGGCATAATCAATTGTACTTTTTTGTTTTGCTTCTTATAATGAAGTTGCACAACTTCACAGTTTTATAGTAAAGGTGTCCCAATGGTTGTTATGGGTAATTCCAATAGAAGAAACACTTTGGTAACTGATTTCATAAGGCTTTGTATGAAACTTACAGAATCAACAGAAACATAAAACCTTTCACACATAAACCTACATAAACGTGTATAAAGTTTTGTTTTAAATTAGTTCTGGTGACATTTGGTCATGTATTTTATCAAATATATCAAATAAAATAATCAGTTTTAGGTATTTAGCAGATGCTTTTTGCAGAAGAAATGTACAAACAGTGAGCTACTAGACTTTTAACTCTACAACAGTGGTCAGTGCCTTTACAAAAGACACATTTAGTATTCCCACATAACTGAAGACTTCCTGCTCTTACACTGCAATCTAGTCTGCACAAAGCTCAAAAGCAGCTTCTTTCTTTGGGTTATTGAGCATAGATAAACAAACAGTTCCCAATAAACACATTGGACCCAACTGTCAAAGTAAACTTTACTGTCACCTCTGCTATTTACAGTACCATATACAGAGAGTCGAGACAACAAGGCTTCAGCTAAAAAAATAGCGCAATCAAACAAATATGACAAATATGACACAGTATGACACAGTAGCAGCACAGATCAAACAAATAGGACACGAAATAAGGATACATACATATATAAATAGTGGGGAGCTCAGAGATAGCAGTGTAATAAATATAATGTTGTGCAGTCGACTGGCACTGAGTGTGTCCCAGACCAGCAATTTTTTTTAAAGTGTCAAGTGTAATGTGTAACAGTTTGCAAAGTGAGGCCTCTCTGACAGGAAGTCCAGTTTCCAGTTACAGAGGGAGGTGCTCAGTCCCAATCCGCTCAGTTTCTCGACCAGTTTTTGGGGGATGATGGTGTTAAATGCTAAACTGAAATCTATGAACAGCAATCTAACATAAGTGTCCTTCTTCTCCAAGTGAAAAAGGGAGAGGTGCAGTGCAGTTAATATGGCGCCTCTGTCGACCTGTTTGGTCGATATGCAAACTGCAGTGGGTCCAGGGTGTGGGGGAGGTTGCTCTTCACCTGTGCCATGACGAGTCTCTCAAAGCACTTCATGAAGACAGGGGTCAGAGCAATGGGACGGAAGTCATTCAGGCAGGATACTGAAGGTTTATTTGGCACTGGTATGATGGTAGTGGACTTGAAGCACCCAGGGATGATCATCTGGATCAGTGATGTGTTAAAGATGTCTGTGAACACGCAATCTGGAACATTGGCTGGTCCGGTAGCTTTTCGCCGGTTGAACTTGCTGAAGGTTCGCCTCACGTCAACTGCAGACAGACAGATGATCTGGTCGATGGTGGGAGGCATGGCTTTCGTTGGGTGCGAGCTATTCAGTGCATCAAACCGTGTATAGAACTTGTTCAGCTCCTCATGGAGTGTGGCATCTCCATTACAGCTACAGGGCATTCACGGCATTCAGGCTTGTACTGGGTGACAGCCTGAATGCCCTGCCTTAAACTGCGAGAACTGTGTTGTGGAAGTGGCTTTGGATTTTTTGTGCATGTGCACGTTTGGCCTGACTGATGGCACGAGAGAGGTTTGCTCTGGCAGTCCTGAGATCAGCTTCTTTCCCGGACCGGAAAGCAGCATCCCTCTCAGATGTGCACGCATTGGTGCGGTGAACCAGGGCTTTTCATTGGCTCTTGTGGTGATGTTCTTTGAGACCGTTACGTCACTTGCTAATGTAACACGTCACAGATTCAGTGAACTCATTCAGGTCCACAAAGACATTTTGCATGGCCGCCTTTTTGAACATGTTCCAGTCTGTGCACTCGAAACAGTCCTGAAGTGCTGAGACAGCTCCACTCGGCCAGACTGACGGTTTTCCTGGTGGGTCTTGTGCATTTTAGAACAGATGAGCATGTGGGCAATTCACATGATTTACTTGCATCTAGCCAAAAACTATGATTGGGTTTTATAGTAAGCCTGGTGATAAAATGTATTGCCTTATTCGAGACTGACATGGCATATTTTATTATGGTATTTTAAGTCCAAAACCATTTTCTGGAAAGATTGCAACATTTTCAAAAGTGCAATAAAATCAAGAATCTGCAAATTCCCTGGAACTTTTTTTTAAATGGCAAAAGTACTAAAGTAATGACGTTTTATGTTTGGGTTGACTGACTTGATTGTATATTGTAAATATACTCTTATTTTTAACTTGATACCTTCAACCACTCTGATTGGGACAGTGCCAAAACAATAGGGAAAATTTACCCCATTCAATATATATAACTTTGTTGGTATATGTTTTGTATCTTACATACACAAATTGCAATCTCAAAATATTTTCCATCCAGCAAAACACAAATTTCAAATATTCAATTTATTGTTTTTATTGTATTGATTAAAATAATGCCCATCTCTGTTCATTAAAGGGTTTTTACATTAATTATGAATTATTATCTTTAGTGTTTAAAGTATTGCAAAACCTTTTATTAGTTGGTTCTTTAAAGAATATCTAGGAAAGCTCAAATGTTAAAAATACTGTATAAAAATGTCTTTAAAAAAAGCATTAACTCAAATGATTTTAAAAGAACCAATGGCATCATGCAAAAAACCCTCAAAAAAACAAACAAACATTTTTGTACATTTGATTAAGATTTTTTTTACACGGTTCTTATCTTGTGTAAGTTTAAATAGACCTTTGTGGAAGTTCTGCTGTTGACATGGTTCTTCATGCATGTATGACAGTGAGTCACATTGTGCTGAAACTGTTTTTGCAGAAGTTGAAGTGGGAGATAGAGAACGTAATGGCTGAAATTCAAGACTTCGAGTCTACAGAGGAGAAGTGAGTGAACAGTTATTATTGGTTGCTTGTGCTGCAGTGATCATTTAAGTAAACCAGAACAAAATGGCTCTTGTACTTCCCTGGAATAGTCTTAAAGCACATTTTGGTTTCATTCTTTCTCTACTATATAGCTATATAGCTAGTGGCTAATATTTAAAATCGAAAACAGTAGGTTTATTAAGAATTAAATCAATTTAAGCAAAAAAAAAAAAAACTAAGAAGTTATTTCTATGTTTTTGCACTTTTTGTCAGTTAAAATAAAAGTTTAAGAAAATGTACGCACTACAATTTTTGTTTTTATTGCAATTAACAAAATGTCCCATCTTTACTGGAAAGAGGATTTGCATTATTTGTCAGTTTGTGAGAGAGTGTGTTTGAGGAAGGGAAGTAGCAATCGCTCTGTCAACCCTGCAGGACATAGAACATACTGAAATACCATTTCCTACAGTGCAAATTAAGCCCATTTTTACCACACCTACCAGAGTCACATATTCATTCTTTGCTATGCTTATCAGGGTCATCAGCAGTAGCAGCAGAAATCTGATAAAAACTATTTATCATACCGTATATCTTTCAAATGTAGCCCGGGCATTTATTTAAAAAAATATTCAGATGGCCGGGTGTTTAATTAAGGCAGGTGTTTAATGGAAACAGGCTATTATTCTCGAACGAATGGTGATGGTATTTACAGCACAAAGTATTGTGCAGCTTCTTTGCTTAAATGTTCTTTTGCGTTTGTTACAGCACAGAGTTTGAAAGCTAAATCAAATGACTATTTCCATCACTCAAACTGCATCACCCTGTGAGTTATGATTAACATTGTAATGAGATTAGGTGTGTTTCTGATGGAGAGCGGAAAACAGGTGGGCATCGCGGGCGGAAGTTAGAGTTTGTTTCAGGTGGATGAGAGTGAGATAGCGGTTGTTGTGTTAGCTGCAGCTTGTTTAAGCAGTAAAAGAGCATGAATGTTTTAGAGAGTGTCAGGAAAGAGCTGAAACTGTCATTTTGTGCTGAATGGAACTAATAAAACCCGGGTCCTAACGACATAGCACTCCGGGTGAGATCTTTGAGGTCTAGAAGACTTAATTGGAGACTATCACAGTGAAAAAACGAAAAAGGTTAAAGGGCTAAATGCACACAAAGAAATTTCATTTGGACTTTCTCCTATCCTTGATAGAATCCAACGACAAAACATTTTTGATATGAAAAGGAGCAGGAGCCCAGGTGGTGTATGGATGACGATGGGATTTTACAAATCGCCGTTTTCTACATTGATACTAATGGAGACCGGCTTCTATTTCTATTTCTATCTTTCAAACCCGACGTTTAATGGAAATGGGCATCAAAAAGAGATAGACTATTATTGGATGATATACGGTACTTAGGAAGGGGAAGAGGGTTACATAAAGAAGTGATTGTTCACAAGCTTTACTGTACAAAAATGCAACACATGATTAAACCCCTAAAAACAAGTAATCTATACATGAGTATTCAGTTATTTGTGTTAATATTAATATAACATGAACAACCATTGATTTCCTCTATTTTTGTATGTTTGCACAAAATTCTATATAAGAAAATAAGAACATGAGAAAACACAAAATGATATACAACGTTTTTCTGTACTGTAACTATACTAACTATACTTTCCCATCAATGTGGGGGATTTTTTCGAATATACGGTATATAAATAGTTAGAGCTAAACTCTGAAAGGTAGTACCATGGTCTTTAAGCTTTACATGAAAGTGTAAAATTTTGTTGTTTTTATTAAATCACGCACCATTAGTGGATCTTCTTACAAACAAATAGGTTTTAGGAACTATTTTCTATGAATATACACATCATCTACTTTCTTATTTCATTTTTTTATGTTTTCCTTACAGTAAAGTACTTGAAAGAGGGAAGCAGTTTTCCACTGGCAAGAAGAAATTCAACATGGATCCTAAAAAGGTGAGCTTCTCATTAGGCTAGAGTGGACATTTCAGTTAACTTTAAAATGTAGGGGTCCATGTTATGAAAAACTAAAAAAGTATGTGGTTTGGTGGCATGTTTATGCTTTAGGCATTCCATCCACTTGTCCATATGGATCATATAAAGAAAGATGTATTGTTTTTTGTTTTTTTTACAGTATATTTACATATTTTCACATGTACAGTCTATAGCAGTTTTGCTTGTCTAAATACACTGATCTCATTAAGAGTGCACAAAGAATTGCATAATATAGATCAATCAGTCATGATAAAGATGGTCTACTCAAATCAACCTTAAAGGCACAGTAATAAAACAAACTATTATATTATTATACTATTACTTTATTTATAAAAATAAACAAAACTAAACTATAAACATAATATCATTAAAAAGCTCAAAGAATCTGGATAATTCTCTGTACACACAAGACAAGGCTGATGTATAATTGTCTCAAAGTCAAACTCAAAGTAAACTTTATTGTCATCTCTGCTATATAAAGTACAGTATACAGAGAGACAAACCCAGTCTAGTTAAAACTGTATTGTGTAAAGAAGAACATGAGCCAGAAACCCTGCTGTCTTTTCTGGACCAAAGCTTATCTAAAGGTTTAAGTGGTAAACTGTTATATGATCAGAAAAATTGCAAATATATGTTTGTTTGTTAAACATATATGTTAAACACGGCTGCTACATCCTCTGGATTAAAGAGCAGAGACACCATCCAGCTTGTTATCAGCACTCCATTCAAAATCATACATCTGTTGATGTACATTATGTTATGGGGGTGCATTATTGCCTATGGAATTGCACATCTGGAAAAGCATCATCATCAATACTGTTTTAATGCAACAGATGCTCCTATCCAGGCATTGTCCTTTCAGAAAAGGACTTGCATATTTCAGCAAAACAATACTAAACCACATAGTGCATTTATTACAACAGAATGACTTTCTAGTTGATGAGTCTGTAGTCCAAACCTTTCATAAAAAAACATATGGTGCATCATGAAACAAAGAATATGACATAGAAGACCTAGGACAAGAAAGGGACAGAATTTCTCTCACAAATGTCAGGCAACTGCTCTCATCAGTTAACAGACATTCACAGTCTGTTGTTAAATGATCAAGTCATGATACCACAGTGGTGAACATAACCCTGTCCCAACCTTTTTGAGATGTGCTGCTGACATCACATTTAAAATGCTATATTTACTTAGTTCAAACATTTGATATGTTTATGTTCTTTAAAATTTGCAATTTTTTGCATTTTGTTTTTATTTACATTTTACACAGCATCACTTGTATAAAACTTGTATAAAATGTATTAACCTGAATACAAAGCAAGAAATATCACATTTAAATGCAGGATATTAGCCTGTTATGTGCACTAGGTCTTCAGTTAAAGACAAAGAACCAGTTACCGTTTAGTTGTCACATAGGTCTTTGATGTAAATGTCACTCTCACACACACACACACACACATACACGCACACACACACGCACGCATACACACACACACACACACACACACACGCACGCACACACACAGAAGACACACATGCACACTATTCTGTATTACTCCATTTGCACATGAAAAGGGACCAGGATCTCTTAACTATGTAAAAAAGTCACATGAAATCTTGTCATCAGTTGATGCTTATCATCTTAAATGGTGTCTACCTGTCTGGAACCAAGAACAACATTGGTATTAAAACTGATAGGCTGTATTTTGAAATGAACGTTTGCAAAAGAGGTGATTAGAGAGGTGTATAGTGAGAGACAGCAGCTGAGAAAAGACCGACCCACCTCTCATGGCTTTTTTTAACTGGCCCTGTGGTTTTTCACTATGAAAGTCTGTGGTTTTTCATTTTCAAAACTGTGACAGTTCTGAGTCAGGGCAGCAGGCAGAAACAAACATGCATACCTTGATGCTTCTTCTGGTGAAGACTTTCTAACTCCTAAACGCTTATTATTATGTAGTAACAGCTATGATAATTCAGATAAAAAGAAAAAGATTTTAGTTTTGTTGTAAATTACATGTCTATATGTTTTTCCAGTATGCTTATTGTTTCTGTGCACACTGAGCAACTGCATGAATATAGACATATTTAGACCAATTATAGCGAATAACAAGCTGTGTGTAGAAACGTTCATATGTTTTTCATATATTTATATTGTTTCATAAACTCCAATAGTAAAACCCTGCTAAAAAGGGGTCAAAAAAGTACTTTTACAATGACACCAGCACCCAGTCTTGTTCTAAATAAGTAATAGACAGTCATCGATTCCTACTCCTACATCTTACCTCAAAGCTCCACAACACAACCACAGAAACATCAACACCTACACACAAGACTCCATTTTTGTGTTATTCAGGATTAGCTAGCACAGTTCTGGAGTCTTCAAAGGGATGAACAACTTTGACTGAGGATGTCAAAGCAAGAGGAATGGCAGAGGTTTAAGGAAGCTTCCTTGACTAAATGAAAATAGTATTACTTAGGAAAGGGAAGAGAATTACATAAAGAAGTGATTGTTCACAAGCTGTACTGTACAAAAGTACAACACATGAATAAACCACTAAAAACTAAAAAAGTAATCTATACATGTGTATTCAGTTATTTGGGTTTATAGTAATATAACATGAAGAACCATTGATTTCCTCTATTTTAGCATTTTATATAAGAAAATAAACACAACATGATATCCAAAGTTTTTCTGTACTGTAACTATACTAGCTCAGTCTTTCCCATGAATGTGGAGGATTTTCCCCCAATCTTCTTTGTAGAGCCATTTTAATTTAGTTACTTTCACACAGAAGTCCATTTATGAAAAGGTGTATTTGTAAATGGAGCATTAGGAGATCAGTTATATTAAACAATTAATTTTATAATTAATACTAACTGATGCAGTTGAGTGGATGCTGCTGTTTAAGAGCAGTTTATTGTCTCAGACAAGCTCTATACACCCTGTTGTTCACAATCTGTTGTAAATACTTGTTGATATTTTTATTTAACAGCATTGCATTCTACTTGTGTCTTTTATTTCAGGGGATAAATTACCTGGCGGAGAACAACCTGCTGGAATGGAAGCCTCAGAATGTAGCAGAGTTCCTGTATAAAGAGGAAGGCCTCAACAAAACTGCTATAGGAGACTTTCTGGGAGAAAGGTAACAAATCAGCGTTGACAGTTAATAACTACAGTGATGACTAGATCAGCCCCAACCGAACTAAAAATATATCTATATGTAGATTTCTGGAATAATCTAAAGATGAACTCTTACATTGTACCTCTTCTTATTAGTGGCTCAGGAGCAGAATTTCCCCATGCCTAATGCCTAGTGTGATTTCAGTCTGTATAAAGGTTATCAATGGTGGGTTGAGGAGCTGCAGAACTAGGTTCTTTAGTGATGTGGTCCATCCAGTACCTTTGGAATAATTTAAAGTGCCGTTTGTGATACAGAACTTATCCAACATCAGTACCTGACAGCACAAATGTTCTTGTGAAATCATCACAGCAATGTACAGGATAAATGTAAATTATTCATTTTTGTGTGAAGAGTTTGCATTGTCTGTCTGACACCGCTAGTGCATTTTGTGGCCAAAATATAGTAAACTTGATGAATCCTCTTTATTCCTCACAGAGAAGAGATGCACCTACAGATACTAAAAGCATTTGTGGAACTTCATGAGTTTTCAGACCTCAACCTTGTCCAGGCCCTGAGGTAATTTCAGTGTTTTTGTTTGGGTGTTTATTCCAGTCATTACTAATTCAGAGTTTATAATTCATGTTTAGTGTAACTCAACTTAAACCTGAAAAAATCTTGAACTTTTTATCACATATCACACCTTCAAAAGGCACTGCGTTATTTTTACACACAACACACAGATACAGAGAAAGCCTGAAGGGCCTCAAACTAACTTAAAATAACCAGCTAGTGTGCGGTCTCTCAGGACAGATTCTTGTTCTCTCTCAGGCAGTTCCTTTGGAGTTTCCGTCTTCCTGGAGAAGCCCAGAAGATTGACCGCATGATGGAGGCTTTCGCCACACGCTACTGTGACTGCAACACAGACGTCTTCCAGTCAACTGGTAAGCACAACAGCTCATCCTTCAGCATCCTTCTGTATTAAACTCTGTGTAAGTATTTTAAAACAAGCAGTATTTTAAAGCAATATTTCAACAAAATTTAAATTAATCTAGTTTCTCTTTTTTTGCCAAATACAGATGATCAGCCTAAACGGTTTGCTCTGGATTAGGAGGCTTATGCATACTATTGTCATAGAGAGAACTGCATGCCAAGCACTTGCCTCAGACCACATTTAGTTATTACATAATCTGTAATATTTGCTTATCAGCCACTGTATGGCACACTTTATTTCTATTAAAATACACTGATAGTGTAGTAGTATGCATTTAAAGATGGCAAATACCAATGTTCTTAGCTAGCGTAAATCTTCTAATAATAGCCCGTCTATTATTGATGCCCGTTTCCAATAAACACTGGGTTTGAAAGATGTTGAGACAAATAAATGTTGGGTCTCCAATAGTAGCTGGGTAACACATATTTATTTTTGAATAAATGCTGAAGCTACTATTGGAAGATCTACAGTATATGACATTTCTGCCACTACATAGCATACTTACTTTTATCACACAACAGCATGGCCTACAATGTCAAATTTGAATTGTTAAAACCAAATTTGTTGGAGGGAATAATTATTTGATCCCTTGCTAATTTTGTAGGTTTGCCCACTGACAAAGAAATGAACAGTTTATCATTTTAATGGTTTGTTTATTTTAACAGTGAGAGATAGAATATCAAAAAGAAAATCCAGAAAATCCATTTATCCAAGAATATGAATGAAAACTTTTCTTTCACTCATGGTTAGTGGTTGGATGAAGCCATTTATTAATAATCAATTGTGTTTAAAATCATAATCACAACACAAACTACCCAAATGACCCTGATCAAAAGTTTACACACCCCAGTTCTCAATACCATGTTTTGCCCCCTTTAGCATCAATTATAACTTGAAGTCTTTTGTGGTAGTTGGGCTGCAAAAGCCTTCAGTTTCTGTAAATTCTTGATCTGTTCTGATCTGAACTGCACGTTTGAGGTCTTCCATAAAGTGGCTCAATGATATTGAGGTCTGGAGACTGAGATGGCCACTCCAGAACCTTTCATTTGTTTTGCTGTAGCCAATGACAGATCGACTGACTAATTCCCACACAAATTCACCCCGCAAGCAAGAGGTGCAAACCCTTTTTCTGTTCTGCATCCACTCTGTCCAGTAACAGGTGATCAAATTGGCCACTTCCAAACTGCACTAAACAGCTCATTAGAACAGCACCCCATAAGCATTTTGTAATGTAGTGTGTAAAGTATAAAATTGTGTTGTTTGGGACACAGCCTATATATCTATTCACCCTCTGCACTTTAAACGTTTCCAAACACTCCACAAATGTCCCTGGTTGACGAATGAGCATACTGACATAGAATGTCTCTCTGTTCAGACACCTGCTACATCCTTTCATTTGCTATCATCATGTTGAACACAAGCCTGCACAACCCCAATGTGAAGGACAAGACCACCCTAGAACGCTTCATCAGCATGAACAAAGGCATCAACAATGGTGAAGATCTTCCCAACGAGCTGCTCACGGTGAGAGGAAACAGTTAATTTCTATTAGCCCTTGGAAGTCACGTGACACTCTTTAATAAAGGAAGTGAAATTAGTATGATGCAGGAACAATGAGGGTGACCCACACTGGGTTACATGGAAGTTAGGGCTTTAATTCTCAGAAACTTTGGTTTGCCAGCAGTTCATGTAATTGCATTATATAACAGTGCCATACACTAGCAAGACTCATGTGTTCACGCTGTAGTATTTCTGCTTAATTCATAACACCATTTAGCTGGCCAGCAGTATTTTCAAAGATGCATTTTTACACTTAAATGATGCTTTCACTAGAAATAAAAATGTCATTTCTATGTATTAATTATTTCTCTCTCAGAGCTAATTTATATTCAGTTTGGAAGTCCCGATTCTAAAGATTCTTGCTATTAATACATTTGTATTTGTGGGTAGAAAACTCAGCCACTGGGGAGCAGTGTATTGTGCATGAACCAAGGCTGGGTAAATGGGGAGGGTTATGTCAGGAAGGGTATCCGGTGTAAAATTTGTGCCAAATCATGATGCAGACAACAACAGAATTTATTTTTTTACATGGAAAAAGAGTCATTTTTATTATTGCTTGAATTAGATAAACAGTTTCATTAAACTGATAGCAATGTTGTAGTGGTGTCTAGATAAGGGAGTGTACTCTCTCTTGTAATGAACTGGATTTGTTTACTGGGGAAAAGGGCCGCCCCATATTCCCAATCGAAAACACAATTGTGTTTGTTTGTCAGATCTTTTCAAAAAGTACACAGTGCTTAGAAAAATATGGTGGAGATATGGGCCCCTCTTCCTCACTGTAAATGATGCTTATGGATGTGTCTGTTTCTCAGTGACCATAGATAACTGTATTGATAAATTTTGATGTATTTCACTACAGTATCACACATTTTAGCACCTAGAATGAACAAATGTGACATTGTATGCAGCAGATACGATTAGCTAAGATCATTAATAGGCTCCATTAATATTCAGGTAATATTTTTAAGACTGTCATTATAACTCTCAGAACTAAAAGTTGTGGCTCCAATTTTAAATGGAATATTTTATCTAAAGACTGATCAGCTTGTTAACAGGTTAAAAGATCAGAGGCGCAGCACTGAATGTAAATTTACTGTATGAGTTGTGTAACTAAATGTGTATTGGATGGATTGTGTAGTTACATTTAAAGTAAAGTGAATGTACATCAAAGGAAGTCTCTAAGCTTGAAAACGTTAAAATTGACTATATATTGGCAACATATTGTGAAGAGGGTAGAAAAATTAAGCCTTTGTCTTGCATTTATATTTAGTCAGGTAATTTAAAAAAACAATGTAGAGAAATCTCAGAGCCAGCTATTTTCTTTTGACACGTGTTCCTCTTTCCTCTAAACCAAAAGAAACTATATGACAGCATACGGAATGAACCATTCAAAATTCCAGAGGATGACGGGAATGATCTTACACACACTTTCTTCAACCCGGACAGGGAAGGCTGGCTTCTCAAACTGGGTAATATATGTAATTTCACAAATCTTCAGATGTCAGTGTGTGTGGAAGTGTAGAATTGAGCTATAATGCTTAATTACTCAATTCACTAAATCGCTAACTTTCACTAATTACGATAAACTATTAGACCATTGCTGCTGTAGACGCAGTGTGGTTCATCTGTGGTAAATGTTTGTGTGTTGGTCAACAGGAGGGAGAGTGAAAACCTGGAAGAGGAGGTGGTTTATACTAACTGATAACTGCCTGTATTACTTTGAATTCACCACAGTGAGTTGCTTAGTTATTCATGTTTGCTTTGAGTAGTATTAAACTTTGAGCTGTTTGCTGCTGAATAATGCCAAAACATGATCAGTTCTTTGCTTTCAGGACAAAGAACCCAGAGGAATCATCCCTCTGGAGAACCTGTCTGTGAGAGAGGTTAACTACACACGCAAACCAGTAAGCTGAAAGACAAGAAACACCATTCTGCAAACATGTTATGTTTTTTTATGTTTTGTGTTCATTGTAAAACTAGCATTTGCAATATTGATCAGAAGACTGTAGCTCCACTAATTCAGACCAGGCCCTCAACCAAAAATATTTTGCTGATAGTTGTCCGTATTGGATACTGACTAATGAAGAGCAGAACCGGGTCTACATGAACATGAAAGTGACCTGGAGCCACAGCTTCAAGAATCAAAATGGCCTGAATTGCTGATTTTGAAACCCAGAATGAATCCAGAATGAACGTCCTGTGTCCTTTGTTAAACTGTACTTTCAGTTCCTTTGACCAAAGTTTGTAACTGGTCTCGACTTCCATGAGAATATTGTCTTAGTACAGTTATTAGCTACTGCTTGTCTGTGTCCAAGACGAAACAATGATTTGGTTCCATGTGTCTGACATCTTAACTGTTCAATCTGCACTTAGGGAAGTAAACAATCAGTACTCTAATCATTCTTTTATTTTCCAAACCACTTATCCATTTTTTGTCACGAGGAAGCTGGAGCCAATTCCAGCTAACTATACACCTAAGATATATATATACACACACACACACACAGTAGACACTAGTAGAGTAGTGAGCAATTAGTGCACAAATTAAGACGCAGTGAGCACATACACCTGGAGAGATGTACAGTCATACAGCTGCAGCAATGAGGAGCCCAGGGAGCAGTGTTGGGGTTGTGTGCCTTCCTTGCTCAAGGGCACTTCAACTATGAATGCAGAGGGAGGGGAAGACACTGCACTTCTCCAATTCTGTTTCTGTTGGTCCATGAAACTGAATTGACCCTAAAGTCGCAAACCCACTTCTCTAATCTTTAGGTGACAGCTGCCCCTTTATGGAGTATAGTTAAAAATAATTAGCAAATCTTTAAGTATTGCAGCAGTATCATGATCATATTGTATCATAGGGCCTGTATCATGCAGTGCAAGTGACTTGTACAGAATATATTCACTAATAGGGAGTTTCACATGTGTTTTTTTTAGTGAAAGCCCATTTTTCTATGTAAATCCTTTTTTAGGCTCTGTGATGTGAGTAAGCTGTAAGTGAAACACTTGTAATGTCACTGCAATGCTATGTCAGAAACCCTGGCAAGACATCTGCAAACACTGACCTCATTTTTCATAGTCATTCTTTTGTATCGCAGTGGAGTTTACCACATATTTTGTATCCATGATGCATTATTAATGAACAGTTATTATTATGACCTTGACTTACCTGTGTGTGTGTATGTATGTGTGTAGTATTGTCTGGAGCTGTACAACCCAAACAGTAAAGGACAAAAGATAAAGGCATGTAAGACAGAGACGGACGGCAGAGTTGTGGAGGGAAAACACCAGAGCTACATGATCTGTGCTTCAACAGCCGAGGAGCGAGATGACTGGATTGAGGCTATCAGGTCTGAAAGTGCATGAACTCATACCCTTGGTTACCTAAAAACAAAATGCACATGACATTTTCCCCTTTCATTTAGTGCACATTTTTTTTGTATCTGCTGTAAAAAACAAAAACAAAAAACAACCCCCTCCACAACAAATAAAACTTTTATTTTTATTGCAGGAGCATAATCTCACACTGAAAATCATAGAAAAAAATCTGTCATTTAACTAACGTGAACAAAAAAAAGAATTCATCACTAAGAAAAAAATATTTGTAATAAATCCATGTGTGCCACAATTCTTGGCACCCCTAACAATTTCTTTAAAATAAATATAATTAAAGAATTTTTATAATTTTTAGTTTAGTTTTTAACATCTCATGACTTCCTGTTTTTCCTGGTGTATAAATATGACATGACACAGTATTGCTTTTAGTCACTCAACATGAGATAGATAAGAGAACATATTTTTCAAATAAGGCAGATGTGTGTTGACCTTCACAAGTCAGTTAATGACTACAAGAAAATAACAAATTGTCTAAATCAGCCTGTATCTACAGTCAGAGGAATAATAAATATGTAATTAGGCTGGTTTGTGGGTGGTCTTGTAGGCACGCAGTGAGGGAAAGTTTCTTAGGAGAAATTTTGTTTCTTTCAGGCATTTTAGTGTTAAAACAACTTTAACATTGACAAACAAGGCTGAACGAACAGCCAAGTTTGTCTTGCCACCACACACATTGAGAAGGATGGTAAAAGAAGTAAAAAATAATAATAATAATAAAAAAAATTCTATGTAGGTATGGCTTAAATCCAAGAATGAGTATGCAGTAAAGCACCTCATGCCCACTGTAAAGTATGGTGGATAATCTGTGATGCTGTGGGGCTGTTTCTCTTCCAGAGCCCCTGGGAACCTTGTTAGGGTGCTTGGCATCATGAACTTGAAATACCAAGACATTTTAATTAAAAATCTCTCCCAGAAAGCTGGAGATTAGTCATTATTGGGTCTTCCAGCAGAATAATAACTCTAAACATGTGGCAAAATCTACACAAAAATGGCTTAGCAGACACAAAATACAAAAAATGTTAGTTCACCACATTTGCGTAGAACAGACTTTTTACAATGCAAGCCCACGTTGTATACAAGTAAAATAATACACAAGATAACGGTAGAAATAAACAAAATACTAACCTGAGAACATTGTATCAAACGTAAATGTTGCTTGATAAAAGAATTGAAATGTTTGTACAGAAAGAAATGTTGACCTACATGTTCTTGTTTAAGAGCAGTTCTCTGAGCTGTAACTATATGCCAGACATGCTGGGATGCAGAGAGTATTTCTAGCTTAGTTATAGAGTAGGGGGAAAGCATCTTGGTGCTCCCTCCACCAGTAAAGTGGATCACCAGAAAGAGTTAATGCCGTCCTTGGTTCCTGCCCCAAATTGCTAAAATTGCCAAAAAACATGTCTGTACATGGGAATATACTATAATATATAAATTCTTGGCACCCCTAACAATTTCTTTAAAATAAATATAATTAAAGAATTTTTATAATTTTTAGTTTAGTTTTTAACATCTCATGACTTCCTGTTTTTCCTGGTGTATAAATATGACATGACACAGTATTGCTTTTAGTCACTCAACATGAGATAGATAAGAGAACATATTTTTCAAATAAGGCAGATGTGTGTTGACCTTCACAAGTCAGTTAATGACTACAAGAAAATAACAAATTGTCTAAATCAGCCTGTATCTACAGTCAGAGGAATAATAAATATGTAATTAGGCTGGTTTGTGGGTGGTCTTGTAGGCACGCAGTGAGGGAAAGTTTCTTAGGAGAAATTTTGTTTCTTTCAGGCATTTTAGTGTTAAAACAACTTTAACATTGACAAACAAGGCTGAACGAACAGCCAAGTTTGTCTTGCCACCACACACATTGAGAAGGATGGTAAAAGAAGTAAAAAATAATAATAATAATAAAAAAAATTCTATGTAGGTATGGCTTAAATCCAAGAATGAGTATGCAGTAAAGCACCTCATGCCCACTGTAAAGTATGGTGGATAATCTGTGATGCTGTGGGGCTGTTTCTCTTCCAGAGCCCCTGGGAACCTTGTTAGGGTGCTTGGCATCATGAACTTGAAATACCAAGACATTTTAATTAAAAATCTCTCCCAGAAAGCTGGAGATTAGTCATTATTGGGTCTTCCAGCAGAATAATAACTCTAAACATGTGGCAAAATCTACACAAAAATGGCTTAGCAGACACAAAATACAAAAAATGTTAGTTCACCACATTTGCGTAGAACAGACTTTTTACAATGCAAGCCCACGTTGTATACAAGTAAAATAATACACAAGATAACGGTAGAAATAAACAAAATACTAACCTGAGAACATTGTATCAAACGTAAATGTTGCTTGATAAAAGAATTGAAATGTTTGTACAGAAAGAAATGTTGACCTACATGTTCTTGTTTAAGAGCAGTTCTCTGAGCTGTAACTATATGCCAGACATGCTGGGATGCAGAGAGTATTTCTAGCTTAGTTATAGAGTAGGGGGAAAGCATCTTGGTGCTCCCTCCACCAGTAAAGTGGATCACCAGAAAGAGTTAATGCCGTCCTTGGTTCCTGCCCCAAATTGCTAAAATTGCCAAAAAACATGTCTGTACATGGGAATATACTATAATAATGTACAGAACATATTAAAAAGATACTTGTGAATTAAGGTGTATTTTAATTAGACTGAATATGTCAGACCCTGCTGTATTTTCATGGTACTTTTATGCTAAAAAAGAAAGAATAAAACCAAACTCAAGAGTACATGATGAGATGAGACATCACACAGAGAATCATCATTGACCTTTTTGTCAGCTCAGTTTGTTGTCTGGAGTGGATAGCTTCTCTGCTTGTGTATTAAGTACTGTTATAAACATAACTGAAACAGATGAAACAGTTCCCCTTTCAGTTAGAATGATATAATTATTTTCTGTGCTGGTGGCAAATGGACCATTACCCTCTTATGCAGGTTTCTAGAAGAACACTTCAGAGAGTTAAGAGTGTGAAAATGATACACACACTTTCTTTTTACAAATGCGTCATGGCTCTAAAGGGAATTTTGCGAAGCAAAAAGCAGGTTTAAAGCAGGTCTGCATATTAGAGATGACAGTTCACCTAGTATTTACTCTGTTACATCTTCGGCCCATGTTAGGTTTTGTTTGTTTGGTGATAGACCTACACCATCCTTCTTAGTGGGTCTCTGACAACTTATTTATTGTGCACCATGGTCTAACACATCTCACTTGCAGAGCAATTGCACCAGGACTAGTTTAAATCAAACCAAACTGACTTTAAGTTCTATTGGTAGATGCAAGTACAGCTACAGATATGTAGATACAGCTAATACACATCAAAATAATAGATTTTTACTGTGTCTAGTGTTAAGTCTCCAAGGTCGTATCCATTTGCAGAAATATTATCAGTTTTAATTGCAATTACATTTGTAAAAAGTATAAGTAATACAATAAACAAACAAATACATATATAATATTGTGATTTAATATTTTCTGGCTTGGATGGTGAGTCCAGCCGTCCACCCCAAAACCCACACAACAACCCAAACTACCCAAAATAGTTTCAAAGACACACATGTAGGTAGGGGGGGGGGGGGGGGGGGGGGGGGGGGAGGGGGG
>JBBIGC010024212.1:0-12519 GCA_037576955.1 Lepidarchus adonis | reverse complement strand
CAGGAAGCACGGGCGCTGCAATTACCACCGCTGGCCAGGGGGGGTCAGCGGTGAGGCGCCATTAGTGGTGATCACGGCTCGACGCGGGTCCATTGTGTTCTGTCGGAAAGTTTACGATAGTTCTTTCCGACCCGCCGGTAAATCGGTAGTGGAGAAAAGGCGTTTCGCCGGGTCCACAGCTTACCTCTGCTTCTATCAAAGTGTGTGCACTGGGAAGGGCGTTCAAGCCTAGCCGTGGGTGTGTGTGTGCTTGTTTGTGTGTGTCTCACGTGCTCTGAGTGCTCGCAGCGCGGTCCCCCCCCCTGTCCGCGCTGCTCAGTCACTAAGCTCCCTTTCGCCGCTAAAGCACGCGGGGTTTGTTTATTCCTTTTTATATTTCGTTGTTCTTTTGGGAGTCCCGCCGTTACCTCCGCGGTAGCGGCTGGTATCCCACGTTTTTGGTTTCCTTTCCCCGCCTCCATTCCGGCGCTATTCCCCCGGTAGAGGTGGTTTTTTCTCCCGCCTCTATTCGGGCGCCATAGGCCTGCGCTCATCTGCTGTGTTTTCCGCCGGCAGTGTGAGCGGCCCCATAGCTCAGTGCATAGGGCACAGGCCTAGGAAGCGCGGAGGTCCGGGTTCGATCCTCGCTCAAGGCGAGTAAGAGATACTCCCAGTTGCTGTAGTTAGTTGAGGGAGTGATCCGCCTTTGTTAGTTAGTTTTGTTTATTTTGGCCAGTTCTTTTATTCATTGGTTTATTTACTGGCCGCCTCTGCATCTGGGTTCAAATTTAAATATCCGTGCTGGGCCTCCGCCAGCGCGTTACATTCACTGACTCTAGATCTCTGAGATCTTCACATTAGCTTCTTCTGCTGCTCCACAGACTCAGCTGAAGCTAAAGGGTGACTTTAATGTTACTGTTTTAAAATCCAGACTTTTATTTGTTTTACATCAGCACGTAAAATTCTAAATATTTATCTTAAATTATTATCATTTTACGAATTATCCATATTTATGCTAATAGTATTTGTAATGAATTTATTCTGTGGTTCATTTTTGAATGAAAGAGACTATTTGTCATTGTGAACATACTAAATTACACACAAAGTATACTGAACCCAACCTAACATGGGAGCAGTGTAGCGAGGACAGTACCACACCCAAGGGGACCTCAGTGGTGTTTGGGCCTTGTTTGGTGTTTGGACTTGGACCTTCTGATTTGAAGGACAGGGTCCTAACGTTTAGGCCTGTCCTGCCCCAAAAAACTGATGATGTTTTAATCTGTTTTATGAAGAACAATATATTTAGAACAAGAAGCAATTGGTGGAAAATGTCTTTAGAAATGTTTATGTGTTTTTTTTTCAGTTCTCAGAACAACGTTAAGAATATTTTCCTTCAGTGGGTGTGTTCTCCTGATCTGTGATCTGTGATCCGTGACTCCTACCTTTCATAATGATGAAAACACAGCTGTGGTTAAAGCTGTATTTATCAGTTCCCTTTTCTGCACGAAAACAGAACGGCCCATTGTCGTGGGCTTGGACGTTGTCAATCTCTAAAGTGCAGTTCTGCTCATCTGGTTTCCCCAGCAGTCGTGTTCGACCTTTAAAGTTGTCCAGAACATTGCTCTGCCCAGTGTGGAAAACATATCCCCCAGTGCTGGTGTACCACAGGCCACGGAGGCGGGTAATAGGCTCACTGCCAGTCTGGAAACTGCATGGAATTACCACACAGGAGCGGGTCAAGGCACTGATCTTGGGCACCACATCTGCCTCGAAAACGTGCAAAGCTAAAATTGAGAGCAAGTGCATATCATTGTTATTTGGAATTGTAATGGACAATAATCTACAAAATGCAAACATTATTGTTTTGGCACATTTGAACAGAATTCATGTGGAATTTACATTAGTATGTGGCATTTATTAGAAATAAACATATAATTTATTAAATTGTATTAACGACACAAGTTAAGTTTATGATTAATAAGAAACCACCATTACAATTGATTCACATTGACACTTATTTAAGGCTGGGCTTAAATCACTGACTCTTTAACCTAAGTCTTTATCTTATTCTGGGATGAACAATAGACTAAAGTCTAAGTTTAATATAAGTTTTAGAATGCATGTTTGATATATTCATATTTATATTTAAATATTATTAATTTAACTGATGGTTTTGTCCAACGCGACGTCCAGGGAACAAAAAAAATCTACATGTTATCGGTGCAGGACAATACTGAAGTAAGTGCTGCTATAAAGACACACATTTTCTCTGTCAGTAAATGCAGACGGCTCATAATACATTAAAATAACCTAAACTACTGCTAGTACCCTCAGCCAAAACCATCCATTGAACAGGATGTAATCAAAAAAGTGTGCCATAACATTTACACAGGATATACTTAATGCTTTTATTAGATTTTTTCCAATATTGTAAATTCCACAAATAATACTGATTTGTGCAATACGTGTGTACTTATTTTAGCTCAGAAAACACATCATTTGACGTAGGTTGCGTAAATTTGCAAATGACTGTTTGGAGAAGTAAGTGTGGACTGTTTATTCACACCTTGTTTATAGCAGGTTGTTTTATGAGGGTTGTGAATCTGGATAATATCTGCTGAGTAATTTGTAAGGGGCACCAGTGAGAGGGAGGCGTGGCTTCCTCGCTCTGACTGACAGGCAGTCGCTCCTCCCTCATTCCGTCCCACAATTATCCATATAAAGATATATCTCATATCATTGTTTTTAAATATATCTACAATACTTCACAGTTTGTGATTTGTGACAGCAATACCACATGATGCTAATTATTCTATAACAATAATTAAACTGTGTCATAAAAATTGTGCATTTGGATAAAACAGAAAATCAAGGAGCAGCACAAATGATAGGCTGTTGTATATGATCTGATTTGCATATAACTAGATTTTTATTAATCCACTGTGAATCTGAATAGCTGATGAGGTGATTTAGTTACTTGTCAGACAATAATCAGGTGTAAACAGGGTCTTAATGTAATAAAGCGTTTTCACTTTGTCACTGACATTTTAAAAACTCTACTGTTGTTAACAGAATAAAAATAGAAAAATGAAAAAAAAACATACTGTCATTCTCAAATGGATCCACGATTCTGGGCACATACTCTGAAACAAACAAACAAAGAAAAACTGGATGCATAATGAGGTACACACACAATGTAAGCAAATGGCTGGAACTGTCAGGTGTCGTCCTGTCTTGTGTCACGTGATCCTGTTGTGTGTTACATGTGCTTTTATTTTGAAGTCCTTAGTCATGTGTTTTATGATGAGTCTTTGTTCTAATGTGACATTGCATGTGTCCTGGAGTTATTGTTATTTGTTGCAGTATTGATGTACATAGTTCTGAGGTTAATAAAACTGAGTTGTTGTCTTACTCCCAAGTCTGCACTTACTTTGACCCACCCCGCAATCATCACAGAAAGACTCACCGCCAAGAAGTAGCAACTTGAGGAGAAATGGACGGAAGGTCTTACCCAGGATCCAGGCTGGTGTTAAGACGGCGAAACTCTCGGGCTGAGGATAGCTCCTACCAAGTGCACCAGAGACGTAAGGAGCCTCAGCATTCAGACTTCTGGCTCTTCCGGTGGGATGAACTGCCGAAGAGCGGTGGAGAGAAGAAACCGAGTACGCTGACGATCGGTGCTGTAGACGTCACTCCGGGCAGAAGGGCTAAGAATGCCTCACGCTCAGGTAGGAGCGACAAGGTTCAGGAGCCAGTTACCCCGTGCTGCTGCAGAGTGAAGCCCCTGTACCTCGCAGGCATCATGGAGGATCCTGAGTCCGAGACGGATGCCTCTTCAGACAGGGGTGCCGAACTGATCCCGAGACGCAGAGGGCGGAAGGGAAGGAGAGGAAGAGGATCCAGGGCTAAGGAACTAGCCCCCCCCCCCAGGTTGGAGCCAAGGGGCGATTCGGTCCTGGGGGCGATGTCCAAGTCCTACATGGTTCCTCCAGAAGACTTTCCCTGCTTGACTCTGCTGCCTATGGAGGAAGAAGGCGCGCTCTCGGGGCAACCAATGGAAGGGGAAGGCCCGACTTCACAGCCAATGGAGGTCGACAGCGCTCCTCCTCGTCAGCCAATGGAGAGCGACAGCGATCCTCCAACTCAGTCAATGGAGGTCGACAGCGCTCCTCCTAGTCAGCCAATAAGCGAAGACGGTGCACTACCTGGGACGCCCAAGAGTGGGGAAAGCACGTCATGGCTGCTGCCGGAGAGAAGGGAAAGGAGAGATGAGGTTCCGTTGGGCTCTGCGAGCAGTGAAGGCTTCGGAATGTTGGGTTCAGAAACGGTGAGTTCTGTCCTGAGACGCTCGGAGAAGCCGAAGGGCGGCACGCTCGTTGTTCACAGCGACTACAAATCGTTCGTCGCAAACCCGGAGATTGAACTGTGCCCAGTCCAAGGCAACGCAGGTCAGTGACGCAGAATGGCATACACGCACGGGAGTTGATCCTATATTGGGACAGAACATGCAACAAGCTATGCCGCAGACTTCTGGGTTTCAGCCACTGAGTAGGCCTCCTTATCATGGAAGTGAAGTACACCAACCACTGTTTGGTCCTGCGAGTTTTAGCTCGCCCATTATGGGGGTATACTGGGACAGTATTTTTGTGCCAGTGTCAGTGAATCTGCCTGGTGGCCTTCCTGCAAGGCTCGTTTATGTTCCTGTACCGTGTGCCGTGATATTTGGAATCTTCTTATGGACTCTGATTAGCATGTTGCCTTGTGGTTTGTTTTCAGGGGTAAACCCTGTGTTTTCATAGACATGTTGTTTACATGCCTCTGATTTCAGTTCTTGCCCATCTTTATGTATTGCATTATGGAGTTTTGTATTATGGCATGTTTCCTGTTTCTCTGTAGGAGTGAGTGTGTTAGCCTATGCCTTTTGTGTAAAGATGTAGTTCCTGGTTTTGTTTGTATGTGCCCTTGTATGTCAAGTTTATGGTCTTGTTTAGAACTTCGTCTGTTTTTTGTTTTGTGGAGTTGTCTGTGGGTTCCTGTGCCATGTTCTGTAAGTTTAGGATTTTGTTTCATGTTTTGTCTGGTCTCGTGCCCTTTAGAGTGTGTGTTCTGTGTTCATGCATGGTCTTGTGTCTTAGTCTTGTTGGTTAAGTCCAGATGTTGTGGGTCTGTGTGTCAGTTTGTTATTTTCCTTGCTGGTATTTCATGTTAATGTCTACTCTGTGCTTGGACTGTTAGTCTGTATGTCTCTGTCTGTCCCGTCGTCCTAGTTGAGTAGTGTCAGGAGGTGTTAAGCGTTTAGGATTAGTTTTGTGTTCAGGGATTTTAGTTAGTTTAGTTTAGGTTTAGTAGTGGTATAGTATGTATGAAGGGTTCCTGTTGCATGTTATGTTCTAGGTTTGGGTCAAGTTTGTCAACCAGATGGGTAGGTTTGTAAAGAGGTTTTGAAGTTTCGAGTCAGAGTTTTCGAGTCAGAGTTTGTTCTTGTTGTGAGTGAATTGTGGAGTGTTTCCTTGTCTGGGTTTCTGTTTGTCTCGTCCTGTGTATGTTGTCCTGCCCAGTTTTTTTTGGTTAGAATTTTGAGTTTAGGTGCATGAGGTCATGCGCCTTTGGGGTAGGGCTATGTCAGGTGTCGTCCTGTCTTGTGTCATGTGATCCTGTTGTTTGTTACATGTGCTTTTATTTTGAAGTCCTTAGTCATGTGTTTTTGCCCTTGTATGTCACGTGTATGTGTCACGTGATCTGTCTCAGGTGTTCCTTGTTGGTCTCAGTGTATTTAAGTTCAGTGTGTTTCAGCCCTCATTGTGAGTCTTTGTTCTAATGTGACGTTGCATGTGTCCTGGAGTTATTGTTATTTGTTGCAGTATTGATGTACATAGTTCTGAGGTTAATAAAACCGAGTTGCTGTCTTACTCCCAAGTCTGCACTTACTTCGACCCACCCCGCAATCATCACAGGAACATGTAGTTTGTACTCACTTTGAACATATAAAACAACAGAAGTTGTGATCTCTTCATAAGGAAATTTTGCAGTGCAGATGAACTTCTTCCCATGGTCCTCCATAGAAGCCAAAAATAATATACTTGAGTAGGTGATCCATCCTAATTCACGGTTTTTCTTAGATCCCTTCATTTCTGTCATGTCTTCATAGTTCCAGGTGATAGTTGGAGGCTCCCTCTTGCAAGAATGGAACACGTTGCAGGTGAAGTTCTCTGCAACTCCCTCAGTGACATCAGCCACTTCTGGCTCAATGGTTATATCTTTGTGAATGCCTGGAACATTGAGTAAAAACATTCATACAAACTGAACCAAACTCGAAAACAAGAATTGTTTTCAAGATGGTTGATTTTAGATGTTTGTGATACATGATACTTTTTGCACATATGTAAAGTAAAATACTGATTTAAATCTATTTATAGATTGACTTGAATTAAATTAGCTGTACTAGTTGTAATTTATTAAATAGTTTAACCACATAGGTTTAGTTTATGGTTAATAAGAAACCACCATTACCATCGATTCACACTGACACTCATTTTATTTAAAGCTAAGTTGAAATCAATGATTCAATAAGCTCAGTGTTTATCTTATTCTGGGCTGCACAACAGAATGTAATATGTCCAAAAAACTAAAATTCCTCAAACAGGCTGAAACAAGCATTTTACCAGCACAAGACAACACTGAAGTGAGTGCAGCTACTGTATTAAGACCAACACATTTCCTCAGTCAGTTAATACAGACGACTCAAAATATAATAAAATTACCTAAACTAATGCGAGTATTGTCAGCCAAAGCCTTTATGACATGTTAGCACTGTATATTGTGTATTTGTACTTCTAAATGCAAGTAAAATGTTAATTAATTTAAATCAATTTAAAGATTGTTTTGAATTTTTGACTTGATTAAAATTAGCTGAACTAGTAATCTATGCTGTTATGCCTGGGACTATGCATGTTAAAGCACCGCTCCTCTAGGGGGCGCAGTTTCACTGTGATGCAAAGACTTGTTACGCAGGATGTGTTTTCTTTAACAGGAGTAGCATTAGTATTGCACATGTGCTCGCACTCCAGCTCCTGAAAGCAGACAGAGTAGTACAAGTTTTAAGGTTACAGCCTGTATTTGTTCAGTAAAAAACACACATTGTTCTGTTTGGTACAGCCAATTGGCTATCTATACTACCGAGTGGCTTACATGCTTAACGCTGTGATACATAAGCTATTATTAAGCATTTTTATGTTTTTATAGTTTACTGATGTGTTCCTGACGCATTCTTCTGCCAGGTGTTGGACGATAATAAAAATCATCCGAAATACAAGTGTGTGTGGACCAGTTTAAGCTATCTGCTAAGTGAAAGCAGAATATATGCCTTGATTAATAAGAAACCTGATTCACATTAACCCTCATTTTTGACTAGATTAAAATTAGCTGAACTAGTAATTTATGCCTTGATTAATAAGAAACCTGACTCACATTAACACTAATTTTTGACTAGATTAACTGTAGCTGTACTAGTAAAGATCCATCCATCTATTTTCCAAACCACTTTATGCATTTAAGGTCACAGGGAAGCTGGAGCTGATCCCAGCTGACTACAGGTCAGGGAAGGGTTCACCGTAGCAGTAACTCATGCTATTGTCAAACTTACACTGAGCATTAAGGTTGATTTGAGCTTTTGAGGTCTTCCCTCCAGGGAATGTGGCTTTACACGTAATGCTTTCTTCATCTTCCTTAATAAGAAATGTATGTTGTCTGGTGGTCTCCCAGAATCCATCCTGCAGTGGCGTGTGTGCAGTGCTGTCAGTCACTTTAGCTACTCGCATGCTCAGTGTTGGAGGACTGGGGGGGCAGGTATGGAGTACACTACAGGACACTGTGATTTGTTCTCCCACTCGAGCGACACCGATGATGTTGAGTTTGGGTTTATCAGGTTCTTCTGCCAGAAGGAAACAGGATTTGAGAATTCAGTCTTCTGTTGTTAATGTGATAAATTTGCTTTTAAACATCACTGGTTACCTGTGACTTGCAGTTCGACACAACTGTCGCGGGAGTTTTCCCTGTGGAATGTTTCGACAGGTTTTGGATCTGTCCATTATGCTCCATCATGAGGGGATTAATCTTCAGACTGCAGTTTCTCTCGCTGGCCGATCCATACAATTCGGTCTTACCCCAGTACTTGCCAATGACACCTTGACCATCTTGGTCATACACTAAAGGATACTGTTTGGTGGAATACTCATACCATTTCACCATAATGTTGCTGGGTGGTGTTGTTTTGAAGTCAAAGCTGCAAGGAATGACGAGGCATGAACCCTGGAGACCTTTGAGCTAGCTTGGCATTGAGTACGTCCAGTCTACTGAAGAAAGTCCCCCTTTAACAAGAGGAGAAGAATTTAATAAACAGTGATTCAATAACTGTGAATTTGAGCATTTACTCTGGTTTACTACACAAAACTGAGCAAAAAAAATATATTAGTTTCCCTAAAATGTAATACTAGTGCCTCCATTTAGGGTTTGCAACCTTAAATATGAAAATGAACGTACTCTTTACTTTTAAAACAACAGAATCTGATAATTCTTTGTTTGAAGACTGAGCTGTACATGTCAGCGTATTTCCATGGTCGTCTTTTGTTGCTTTTAATTTTATTGTGGAAACTGTTTCCCAACCGCTTTCCTGATGTTTTTGTGTTGTAACAGAAGTTGGCATGCGTTGGTAGTTCCAGATAACACTTGGCTTCTGCTTCTGGCAGCTGTGGTGCACCACACATGCAAAATTTTTCTCAACTCCCTCCATACTGGGCTTATTTCAGGTTTCTGAAAATGACCTGGAAAAACAGGACAGAAACAAATCATATTGTAAACAAAGTACTCTAGAGAACTGAAGAGTTAATAGGAAGACAAGATGGCGAGTAGCTTAATACGTTTTGTAAATGTTAGACTCACACTTGGGGTTCAGTGTGAGTTCAGTTTTAGCTGTCTGTCCACCTGAGAAGTGAACAGTGCAGGTAACAACTTCATCCTCCTTGACATTCCATCTGATCTCTTTGGTTGTCTTCCATTTCCCTTCGCTCAGGAGTGTGTGTGAGAGACGTTCAGTGTCGCTGGAGATACTAAGGCTTAGTGTTGGTGGTGTTGGAAGACAGGTGTGTATCACATTGCAGAACAAATCGATCGGGTCTCCTACCTTCGGTATGCCAATAATATCAACCTAGGGCTTCTCAATGATATCTGTAAATGGTAAACATCTTTATGTGTTATTAATTGTATGCTAAAGTAACTCAAAACTTTTAATTTTAAGGATCAGCAGAGGGTCGGGAAAGGCTGAGGTTGTTGTCAGTGACTACAAATTATTAAAATTAAGAACAAAATTCACACTGCTTTATTAAATCTGAAAGTTATTTTTGTAAAAGGCTGTAATTTTTTGTACCACTGTAACCTTGTCACTGTAACCTTGATCTGGTACATTTGTTGTTAAAAATGTTACATTTATGTTTTAGCATTTTGTAGCACTAATCCTGGCACTGCACAGTTCCACATGTGACTCTACAGTAGAGGGTCAATTTAAATGCAAAAAAGTGACCATATGTGCTTTTCAAGTCATTTATTTTGTTTGCATTAAATATCAAAGTTTGCAAACATCCAACACTAATCAACCTTTCCCAGCCATTCACACTCCTCCTGCCTTTCAGCTAATGAATAAATAATTTTTTAATTAAAATTTTATGAGAATGTCAACTGATGAACTAAGTATTATAAAGTGACTTTCAATCAGTGTGCAAATTTAGATTATTTACATTGCACACAACTAGTAAAAGTAACTACTTAAAAATGTTTTACTTCAATAAAATTTACATTTATAGATTTTGACACTCGTGGCCTTATGACAGAAAAGTGCTGAAGGCTGAAGTACCCTCGAGCAAGACACCTAACCCCCAACTGCTCACTCTGTACATCGCTCTGGATAAGAGCCCCCCGCCAAAGGCCGTAAATGTAAATGTCATCTCATAGGACCAAATCACCCTTGGTATTCAGTGCCATATTGAAAAACACCTCTGGGTTTAATGACATTAAATATATAATGTTGTTATTTATATTTTGATATGAGAATGTTTTTAATACTTTGAGTTTCTCTAAGATGTAAAGATGTCCTCATAGCTCATACTGTTAATAAATCTTTTTTAAAACAAAGTAAAAACAAAAGAAATACATTTTACATTGTAGTATGTAAAACAGTTATTTGTTATATTAACTTTAATTCAACATTTAAAAGTACAATCAAACCCTGTTATTTCAACAACCTCACCTCTCACCATGAAAGGCTGTAGAACAAATTTCCTCCCATGTGATATATATATACGTTGAAAGCTACCAACCTTGCATCTCGCCATAATGCATTTCTTCATCTATAGCTCTATAGCTAAACTTGCGCCCGTGTTAGCACTGTAGCCTAGAACTCATGCTAAGTCATGCTAATTTTATAGGTCACTGATACTGCTACTGCTGCTACTGCTGCTAATGCTAATGCTACTGCTGCTACTGCTGTTGCTTCTGTTGCTGTTTTCTCATTAACTCATGCCCGATTAACTCATGAATGTAATGATGCTGTGGAGGCTTTATTAACAGCCGGCAACATGCTAGTGTCATATAACAGACATCCACCACAAAAAAGGAGACAGAGGCGTAACCATGACCCCCCCATGATCCCTTAGGATAGCCCGCCACCCCCGGCTCTTGCCACATTTAGGGCTCGGACCAAAAGGGACAAGCTAACAGGGTTTTACTGTATTTCACATTAGTTATATTAAAGTTATTAAGTAGTTATTAGTTTACTTTTTAAAAATGAAATCACATCACATCATATTTATAATGATAATATGGTTACTTCAGCTCTGGATTCAGCATCATGATTAATAGTACATCATAGTCAGGTATGCATGCGCGGCAAAAATTAGGAATGCGCAGTGATATTTGTGTCACCAGGCGCATTTGTGTACTTGACCATCACGTTATCAACATCACTATCTGATTTAATCTTACACGTGTCCAAAATGTCCAAAAAACAACAGACATTAAGCAACTTCTTTGGCGTTTCGCCACCAGCTAAGAAACGCCAATTGGAACCAGAGCCGAAGAAAAGACTTTTTTCAGAAAAGTGACTCCAAGATATACCATGGCTAGAAGCTAACAGTGAGTGCACTGAAATGTGGTGCAAGATTTGCCGCTCGCATCCACATCTAGCAGACACAACAGGTGCGTTTTTTATAAAGGCTCAAAGAATTTTAACCATCCTTTATTTGACAAACATGAAAAGAGCAAGGAGCACACAAATGTGGCGCAAGTCATTGCTAATAAACAAGCTAGCCGAGAAGAAATGTCCAGTCGCCCACTTAACAAATGGCGAGACAAGCTAAATGAAGAACAGTGGCAAGCTCTGTTTAATATTTTTCTCCTCGCCTTCCATAAAGCTAAACATGCACGTCCCATGTCTTCTTATTCTGAGGATATTCTTTTACTAAGGAAGCTAGGAGTAAATGTCAGTGGCGCATATAATTCACGTGAAGGGTGCACACGGATCGTGCAGAGCATCCAGCAACGGAGAGTTAACCTCAGACATTGAAGTGGGTGCTGATCGAACCGCGCAGACCATAACAGATGGACTTGTGAGACTTTTCCAGAACACAGGCTTGAATGACTGGGCATCAAAGTCGGTCGCCGTGTGCACAGACGGGGCTGTCATAAGTTTCATAAGTTTCATAATATCAGGTGGTCTGCATGGAGGCATGAAACACTCTTAAAAATATCAAGACCATTGCCAGCCATTAAAATGCAACTGGCTACGAGTGATAACTGTGACTTGCAGCATATCTGTTCAGAGCGTTTTCAATGCTTTCTGTCAAACATGCTTGATATTGGCAACATTTTAAAGAAAACGTCCCTTAGGTTTCAGAATGAAAAGCTGACTATTGGAGAATGTAAGGATGAACTCATGGTGGCCATTGTACAGTTCAACCTTCTGCTTGATAGTGAAGGCCACTACAGGGCACAGACTTCTGTTTCTAATGCTGATGCTGACAGAGACAAGACGAACTTACTCAGGGAATTAATTGAAGAGTTTGAAACCAGATAGGACTCCCTCAAGTCATGTGATCATTTCTTAGTATTTGATCCTTCAACATGGCCTCAGGAAAAGCAAGACCTACACAGTTTTGGAAACACAACTGTTTGCAGCATTCTCAAGAAATATGAGGCCATCTTGCAACTTGACAAAGACACCACTGTGACAGAATGGATGCCCTTAAAGCAGGCAGGAAAACACCTGGGAGCATCTTCTGTGTATGACTTGGTCCAAATAGTAAATAGAAGTAACCCAGATGATTACTCCAACATCAACAAGGTGGTTAAGCTGTCTCTTACGCTGCCTTTAAGCAGTGCAGCTTGTAAGAGGGGATTCTCACATCTCAACTTGATAAAAACCAAGTACAGATCTCGTCTGTCACATGCTCGTCTCTCAGCCCTGATGCACATTCACCTGTCAAAGCAGACCAC
>JBBIGC010024196.1:0-12519 GCA_037576955.1 Lepidarchus adonis | reverse complement strand
AGAGAGAGAGAGAGAGAGAGAGATAGAGAGAGAGAGAGAGAGAGAGAGAGAGATAGAGGGAGAAACTGTACAGCAGATGGTTGGTGAACAAACAAGTAGCAGCATTGTATTGCCAAATGCTGAGAAAAACTGTCTTACAAATGTATAAATCTAATTAATTCTTGAAGGATTAATCTGCCTGGACATACAAATAAAACAGTATTAATAAAATGCATAATTTACACATTTTATTTAAATTGAATATAAACTTTTGATGAACTTTCAGTAAGTATTACTATATATACAGTGAAACTCAGTAACCTCTCCAAACTTGCCTCTCGCCACGAAAGACTGCAGGATGGAATTCCTTCCGCGTTACGATCCCTCGCTTGTCAACCCCACCTCTCGCCAAATACTGGGTCTGAGCCAATAGGGACGAGGTAACGAGGTTTGACTTATACACCATATAGTGCCAAAAGTATTCCCTCCCTGATGGAAATAATTACATTTAGGTTCCAATTACGTCCACAGGTGTAGAACTACATCACCTCTGCAGCAGACGCTTCTACACACATTAGTGAAAGAGTGAGTCGCTCTCAGGAGATCAGTGACTCCAGTATGTGCACACATGTGCAACAAGTCCAGTGGTGAAGTTTCTTCACAAACTCAGTGGTGTTATAACAGAGTGGAAGTGATTAGGAACGACAGCGACTCAAAGTGTTTGGCCGCATAAAATGACAAAGTGAGGTCAGAGGACGCTGAAGAGCATAATGAGCAGAGGTCACCAACTTTCTGCAGAGTCCGTCACTACAGACCTCCAACCTTCATGTGTCCTTCAGATCTGATCAATAGTGTATAGAGATCTTCAGCAAATGGGCTTCCATGGCCGAGCAGCTGCATCCAATCCAAACATCACCAAGTGCAATGTAAAGCGTGGGATACATTGGTGTAAATCGCTACCACTGGACTCTAGGGCAGTAGAGATGAACTTGAGACGATGTGATTGGTCACTCCAGAGAGTCTGGGGAGCAGTACTTGTCTGACTGCATTGTGCCAAGTATAAAGTTTGGTGGAGGGGGGATTATGGTGTGAGATTCGCCCCTTAGTTCCAGTGAAAGTAACTCTGAATGCTTCAATCAAGAGATTGTGGATAATTTCATGCTCCCAACGTTGTGGAGAAGTTGGAATCCTTGTAAAATGGCTGAAATATTGGGTAGCCTAATGACCATTGTGCTGTATAAGTTTTGCCTTGGCACAAGTTTGCTTGGTTGTGGCACAAATGACAAGATTACAGTGTTGCATGACAAACCTCGCGTAGTGGAGTGTGTTTCCTGTGTGATTTATTCATAGATAAAATTCCATAATGAACCAGTCGTCAGTCAATGGTTCTACACATAATTTCAATGAATAATGCACAAATATAAGTTCTTGTTTAAGATCACCACAGTTATTGCTTAATGAAGTAGTTATAAGCAGCCAGTTAATTTCCAAATACTGGCTTGATTGATGAGCCCATGTGTTTAAGTCTGGGATAAATAAATACTCTGAGTGACCCTGACCTTTCATAACACCGATCGATTGACTTCAGCACGATGTTACATCCGCGATTATTTACTTCTGTAGTATGTTGACCTGCAGCCCAGACCGTAATGTTGTGTGTTGACCTGTGGGAGCTCATCTGATGTCACGAATGTATTAAAAATGCTTTATTCACTTAACAAGACAAATCCAATATGATCAGTTTACTGCTGCACCTCTTGTCTACCAAACAGCTACTTATGAAGGAAGAAAAAAAGCAACATTCTGCCAATCATCTGAAAAAAACATTAACTCGTTTTCTGGAGAGAACTGATGTAATGAACGCTTGCCAGTTTCAGAGGCTCAGCTCCCAGGAAAAAAACACAAACCACTAGATAAAACGAAGAGGACAAATGAACACTGCCACACCGTAATCTACTGTCTCTAAATATCATTCTCCCATAACACCAGCAGCCAGCATTGCGTAAAGATATAACTGATAGAAGATATAAGGTGACAGGGAATAATGCAAAAGACAGACAGTTAATTTAGTTCTGAACATTAAAATAATATGAAAGGACTGGAAAGACATGGAATATCTACATCGACTAAATCTGCTGGATGAGAAAACAAAATGGATGATTTGGTCGTTATATACACTGATCTGATGGTTTATTTGAGTCTCAGTTTGAAGTTCCCAGGCCGTTCTTCTCACTGCTGATGTTCTGTAATGTTCTCATGCTGATTTCAGAAGTGTGTTTAGTTTTTCTCCAGCTTGTTGTGATGAAGCTGATGATCTATTGTAGATTATTTGGTAGAATCAGACTAATCCAGCTCCTCTGGAACGGCTCTGACAGAACTTTCTGGACCATAAGTCAGAAAAATTGGCTCTTTAAAATGTGCAAAGGACTATGTAGTGTCTGCTGCAGGAAAAGAAAGAGTGGAAATAGTTGCTTTCTGGGAGTTGTAGTTCAGTTGGTAGCATGATTCTAATGCAGCTTGCCAAGTGACAAAGAGGAACAGAAGAAAAGTAATGGTTTCTCTGCACTTCCGACCACGATTGCAATACAAATATGTCAAAGGTAACAGTAGCATTGCTGTTAATTATGTAAATTAATTACGCCCACTTGTGTTTCTGTGATATATCGCTATGTCATTGCCGTGTGATATATCGATTATCACAGAAGTATCGCAATATTATCATTATCATTATCGTAGGCCATTAATTGTGTATCGCACTGCGAATATCACCCCTACTGCTTAGGGCAGGGCAGCACAGCGTGTCCAGCTGGTAGCTCCCCTCCTCAAACACACCTACCAGAACAGGTGAGTTGAACCAGGTGTGTCTGATCAGGGAAATCACCAAACTGTACTGGACCAGATCTAGGCGCCCCTGGTTTAGGGATCATGCAGGGAAACACTGAGTCCCTTGTTCATAGTCTGTTTGTTCCTTGAAACTTTGACTCTTTTTGTCCACTTTGCACCTGTTTGTCCCTCACTGACCTTCTTGTGGATTTTTTACATAATTTTTATTCATTAAATTTTACTTGCATCCAGGTTTCCATTCTACAACATCACATACGGAAATAAATAGATTTGACATATTTGGACTGTATGGTCGTATTTGGCCATCGCCTGTTTATGCATGAACCTGGAACTTCTTGACTTATTTTACTGTTTTATCAATTTAAATTATATTTGCATTTATTTTTGTATTTTGTACTGATTATTGCACTGTGAGAAACATAATTTTGTTTCAGCTTGTGTATTTTGGTAAATACCATGCGAAATGACAATAAACCTTCTTGAATCTTGAAAATGCAGAACTACAAGAAAAAGGAGAGAATGTTGTGTTCCTGTGTCCAGTTGGGAAACGTTGGTGTTAAAATACCATTAGGACAAGTGCTGTGTCGGGTTATTACACACTAACACCTTTTCAAGTTATTATGCAAATTTCATCGATTATGCAACTTCTTTAAACTGTGTTTTTATGATCTCGTCTGAATAGTGTAATTACAGTGCAGACGCACTAAAATTAATATGAGTATTCATTCCGCTCCTAGCAGTAATTGAGTGCAGATGTACTTGATTGTTGTGAGGAAAAAGCCCTGTCTGCTATCATCTCCCAACATCAAGGTAAACAATAGCTGCTTAATTAGTATCACAACTGTTTGGATGTGGTTGGACTCCTCCACCCAGCAAGCGCAAGACACTGTTGTTGTTGTTTATGCCTGCTTTTTGTCCTTTCCAGGAATTACATTACATCATTACATCTTCAAACCTTGGACAGATTTTCCACCACAGCATTTTCACACAGGAAAACTAGGGCTTTTTTATGAAATACTGGCTTGCTAGTTCAACCACCACAAACCATCTCCCTGTACTTTATGCAGGATCTGCTACTCCAACCTATAGGAGCATCCACCCCAGAACCTGTGACCATTTCTTTGTTCTTTTCCAATGTTGACCAGAGGAGAGTGGGTTCCTGAGTCATGGTTCCTCCAGAGGTTTCTTCCTCCAGCATAGAGAGTTTCCTCACCCCGTCACTCATTAGTAGTTCTGTTGTAAAATGTGTTATACAGGGAATCCTCAACTTATAATACACTCAACTTCTGATGATTTGTGGTTATGACCCAAAACCCTGTTTTGTTTTTTGTTTTTTTTATGTTGTGAAAGTGAAAGTGAAAGTAAATATAATAAAACGCTCAGAAAAAGGCTAAACAGAGCCTCAGGTGGGTGAGTGTCTCCCTCTGGTGAACCGACAGAGGAATGGCCCCAGGAAATTACACACGTAGACGCTTATGTAAAGGAATTTTGACTCAAAATTCATTTACATTTACATTTATTCATTTTTCTGATGCTTTTGTCCAAAACGACTTCCAGGTTCAGGAACAATCAGCATAAATTCAGACATGACGACACTGATGTGTGAGTTACAGGGAGTTCAACTTAATCTTCTTAGTCATAGAAACAGTGCAGGTTCTACAACAGTGCAGATGATAAGAGCTACAACATTACAACCTGAAAGAGAAACACATTCTACACTCATTCTTTAACTTAGAACTCATGTTGTAAGGGCTTAATTCCACTTGTTCAGGGGGTGTCACCTTTGTGCAGCATTTAGTGCTGTCACCTCACAGCAAGAACGTCCTGGGTTCGATCCCTGGGTCGGCCACAGGTGTCTTTCTGCGTGGAGTGTACAAGCTCTCCCCCGTGTTCGTGTTGGTTTCCTTCAGGTTCTCCAGTTTCCTCCCACAGCCCTAAGGCTGGTGGTTTAGGCTAAATAGCTACTCTACATTACCCGTAGGTGTGAGTGTGTTAATGGTTGTCTGTTGCCCTGTGATGGTTTGGCCTCCTGTCAAGGGTGAATCTGCCTTGGACTCGGCTTCAGCTTCCCCACAACCCATAATAGATAAACGCTTTGGAAAAACGATGGATTAATCAATGGACTTGTTCAGTTCAATATCAAGCACAAAATATTGGCACTTTCCTGGTGGGTTTCACTGATAACGTCCATATCGGCCCAGTAGGCATTGGGTAAAACCCTCGGATAGAAAGAGAGGAACACAGGGCGGCGAACTCTGGCAGATAGAGTGTCTGATGGGTAGTTTTAGTGATTGATATCACTTGACATCTCTATCTTTCTCTTTCCTTTTCTTTTTTTAAACTCTTCCTCTAAGGAATAAGCGCCGAGAGCGAGAGTGTTTGGGCCTGAGGTTGGATTGGGAGTCGAGACAAGTCTGAGAGTGTCCCTGTTTATCCGCCTCTCACATCACACACCCTTCAACTGACATCATTATGCTTCAGTCTGAACATTGCACTGCTCAAAAGAATATACTGTCACTTATGAATATTTTTATTGATTAATGGTATAGAATTATATACAATGTCATTAAGAGAATAAACCCATAGTGTGGGAATCATGAAACATCCTTCATTTATTTGGTGTCTTAAGAAAATGTTCACACCCCCTTCACTTTTGAAACATTTTCTTGTGTTGCACTATGATGCTTCAACTGTTCTACAATTGATTGGTTTCAGTTATTTTTTTCCAAAGGATGTGCAACCAAATATTGTTATTGAGGGTGCCAATAATTAGAATTTTTGAATTTTTTGTGAAATGATATTAAATTTGGCTGTGCTGATCCAATGCAAATAATTGAAATTAACATGTTTATACCACAAAAGTGTAAGAGCAATAGTCTTCTCTGAGAAATGGTGCATTATCTGGAATTATCTGGGTGCCAATAATTTTGGCCATGACTGCTACTTGCTCAGCTGTTCAATTAAGACTGCATGCATGAGATGTGTTCTCTGATTGATGAGCAAAAAATAAGGAAATGTGAATCTATTATGGCAATTGACAAAGACACCGCAAAATATCGCTGATGTTTTTACTGTTCGATTTCAGCCCAATTTCCCACATACGTCATTAATCCTTTTCCATAGCTCATCACCCCGTCTCTCACCAAATTTAAGGATTCATATATATATATATATATATATATATATATATATATATGGGAAACACAGTTCTGTTTATTTTTTTCTTAAATCAGTGGCTCTAAGTCTGGGACATATTTCATTCCAGTGTCTGTGGTGGAATTCCAACACAATCCGATCTCACTTCCCAGACTAAGGAACTGATCAGGTGATCACCTGAACCACATTGGATTTAAAGAGGAAATCTATAAAAAACATCACTTCCTTCTTTCAGCAAAACCAGTCTGAATGGATCAATCAGAATTCTTCTACAAAGTTCAGACATTAATATTGTTATAGAAAACTGACTTTAATCTGATTTCTGTGCTTTATTTACAGTCTGAAAACACTTGATATTTGTTATATTGACCCATTTTTTTCTGCAGTTAAATGCTGGAGTTACGTTAACTTTAATGTGGAAAATTTGAGGAAATGTTGTCAGTGGTTTATGGAATAAAACTAATCTCCGTGTTCCTCAAACACAGCTACACGTAGTAAAACCAGAGAAATTGATTGACTGATTACTGTCTCTGTATAAAAATACGTCACAATGTCAATCAAATCCCAAAGTTTAACACCTTTAACTCCCATCAAAAGGTTGATTTTGCTGTAAATGTAATTTATTTTTGTTGAGCATGATTAACGTATTACTGAAGATGATACAACAGTATTTCAGATGAAATAGATATAAATATAATAACCTGTCAGATCTAACCAGGCGGCAGCAGAACACAAACGGAATGAAGAACTAAAATCTTTTGTCAGCTCCAAATAAATGAAAGTGAAAGAGATTTCTTGTCGTCGTGAACACACTCAATCACACACACACTGAACCGCAACAAAGTGTGACCTCTGGATTTAACCCGTCACTGTGGGCAGCTATCAGCAGCGCCCAGGTAGCAGGTTCCTCACTCTGGGTTCCTCAGTGGATCCTGGGCTGGTTCCAGGGGCAAGGTTCTAACCACTAGGCCTTTGCCAAAGCAGAGGCTTAAAAAAAAGTTAAAAAGATGGAAGATTTGTATATGAATGTAGAGAAACCTGAGATAAAAAGGCTCAGAGCAGCACTGTTCTCATTCTGATTGGCTTTCCGTGTTGACGAGACAGAATTACTTTTATTGACCTTATATTGACCATTTTCTATATTTATATGGAAAAAGATTATTTCACCCAATCAAAAGATTATATCACCCAGACCCAGATCTTCACCCTCCCAGTGTTACACCATGATGGGTGGAGTCCCAGGCAGTGGGTGGATGAGAAAACTGGGCACGACAGCGGTGTAGAATTCCCCATCTTTGTTGTTTCACTGGAAGACACACGTTCACTGCCAGAATTTATGGTTTGAACCGACTTTAATGGCTTTTCAAAAGCTTTGCAGGACACCGTACCGGAATTCCAAGTGTTCTCCATAAGCAAGGTGCTCCTACATTTGGGATTATTTTGCACTTGAAGCAAAATGATGTAAATTTGGATCCAAAACCTGAGCAGAGTTGTGTTTTCTGACAAAATATTAAGTTTAATTTTTCATGGCTTTTGCTCATAAACGCAACACACACTATACATTCCATTTCCAAGTTACAAAATGGGTAGTTTTAGTGATTGATATCACTTGACATCTCTATCTTTCTCTTTCCTTTTCTTTTTTTAAACTCTTCCTCTAAGGAATAAGCGCCGAGAGCGAGAGTGTTTGGGCCTGAGGTTGGATTGGGAGTCGAGACAAGTCTGAGAGTGTCCCTGTTTATCCGCCTCTCACATCACACACCCTTCAACTGACATCATTATGCTTCAGTCTGAACATTGCACTGCTCAAAAGAATATACTGTCACTTATGAATATTTTTATTGATTAATGGTATAGAATTATATACAATGTCATTAAGAGAATAAACCCATAGTGTGGGAATCATGAAACATCCTTCATTTATTTGGTGTCTTAAGAAAATGTTCACACCCCCTTCACTTTTGAAACATTTTCTTGTGTTGCACTATGATGCTTCAACTGTTCTACAATTGATTGGTTTCAGTTATTTTTTTCCAAAGGATGTGCAACCAAATATTGTTATTGAGGGTGCCAATAATTAGAATTTTTGAATTTTTTGTGAAATGATATTAAATTTGGCTGTGCTGATCCAATGCAAATAATTGAAATTAACATGTTTATACCACAAAAGTGTAAGAGCAATAGTCTTCTCTGAGAAATGGTGCATTATCTGGAATTATCTGGGTGCCAATAATTTTGGCCATGACTGCTACTTGCTCAGCTGTTCAATTAAGACTGCATGCATGAGATGTGTTCTCTGATTGATGAGCAAAAAATAAGGAAATGTGAATCTATTATGGCAATTGACAAAGACACCGCAAAATATCGCTGATGTTTTTACTGTTCGATTTCAGCCCAATTTCCCACATACGTCATTAATCCTTTTCCATAGCTCATCACCCCGTCTCTCACCAAATTTAAGGATTCATATATATATATATATATATATATATATATATATATATGGGAAACACAGTTCTGTTTATTTTTTTCTTAAATCAGTGGCTCTAAGTCTGGGACATATTTCATTCCAGTGTCTGTGGTGGAATTCCAACACAATCCGATCTCACTTCCCAGACTAAGGAACTGATCAGGTGATCACCTGAACCACATTGGATTTAAAGAGGAAATCTATAAAAAACATCACTTCCTTCTTTCAGCAAAACCAGTCTGAATGGATCAATCAGAATTCTTCTACAAAGTTCAGACATTAATATTGTTATAGAAAACTGACTTTAATCTGATTTCTGTGCTTTATTTACAGTCTGAAAACACTTGATATTTGTTATATTGACCCATTTTTTTCTGCAGTTAAATGCTGGAGTTACGTTAACTTTAATGTGGAAAATTTGAGGAAATGTTGTCAGTGGTTTATGGAATAAAACTAATCTCCGTGTTCCTCAAACACAGCTACACGTAGTAAAACCAGAGAAATTGATTGACTGATTACTGTCTCTGTATAAAAATACGTCACAATGTCAATCAAATCCCAAAGTTTAACACCTTTAACTCCCATCAAAAGGTTGATTTTGCTGTAAATGTAATTTATTTTTGTTGAGCATGATTAACGTATTACTGAAGATGATACAACAGTATTTCAGATGAAATAGATATAAATATAATAACCTGTCAGATCTAACCAGGCGGCAGCAGAACACAAACGGAATGAAGAACTAAAATCTTTTGTCAGCTCCAAATAAATGAAAGTGAAAGAGATTTCTTGTCGTCGTGAACACACTCAATCACACACACACTGAACCGCAACAAAGTGTGACCTCTGGATTTAACCCGTCACTGTGGGCAGCTATCAGCAGCGCCCAGGTAGCAGGTTCCTCACTCTGGGTTCCTCAGTGGATCCTGGGCTGGTTCCAGGGGCAAGGTTCTAACCACTAGGCCTTTGCCAAAGCAGAGGCTTAAAAAAAAGTTAAAAAGATGGAAGATTTGTATATGAATGTAGAGAAACCTGAGATAAAAAGGCTCAGAGCAGCACTGTTCTCATTCTGATTGGCTTTCCGTGTTGACGAGACAGAATTACTTTTATTGACCTTATATTGACCATTTTCTATATTTATATGGAAAAAGATTATTTCACCCAATCAAAAGATTATATCACCCAGACCCAGATCTTCACCCTCCCAGTGTTACACCATGATGGGTGGAGTCCCAGGCAGTGGGTGGATGAGAAAACTGGGCACGACAGCGGTGTAGAATTCCCCATCTTTGTTGTTTCACTGGAAGACACACGTTCACTGCCAGAATTTATGGTTTGAACCGACTTTAATGGCTTTTCAAAAGCTTTGCAGGACACCGTACCGGAATTCCAAGTGTTCTCCATAAGCAAGGTGCTCCTACATTTGGGATTATTTTGCACTTGAAGCAAAATGATGTAAATTTGGATCCAAAACCTGAGCAGAGTTGTGTTTTCTGACAAAATATTAAGTTTAATTTTTCATGGCTTTTGCTCATAAACGCAACACACACTATACATTCCATTTCCAAGTTACAAAAACAACCAATCAATCAACACTGAAGTGAGTTCCTCTTAGTCAGTAAATACAGACAGCAGTAAACACAAAGAATCATGAATCAGTCAAATTCTGGCCAAAGTTTCTCATTTTTGACATTATCCACCTATTGATAAAGGTTCAAACTTCATATTCTAGCAGTAAATGTGATAAAACACAATTCCACTAGATGACAATAAATACAAAGGAACATAAAATCAATCAATGCTACAGTTCGTTTATGCACAATTGTCTAATTTTACACATTATCCACCAACTGAACGGATTTTACTCTTGAATTTTACAAGATGACACTTTTGCTAATATTTTTACTTAATACTGTACACATTTTTTAAAAATTACTGGCCAATCAGATCAAAAGAAAAAGCAGTCGTTGTACTGGAGGGTGGTTTAGTGGTTCATAACCAACAAAACATTAACATTTTATGTTTATTAATAGCACTAAGTTTATTAATAGTCATAATTAAATAATTCAGTGTGCAGATTAGAGGTTGGCTTCCTTGCACAGATGGGGTCTGTTTTCCGCAGAGCTGGAGATTTCAGATCTTCCGTCGTCTCATTATGATGTAGATAATTAACAAGCACTCGGGCCAGTTTTAGCTACTCAGTTAGCTATCACGGGTGGTTGCTGAGGAACAGGGAGAAACGGAGGCCTTCATTTCCCCGGGTCGGTATTGGGCCTTCGGTCTGATTCTCTACATCATTATGGGTAAGGTTTAATCAGTCCTGGATCTTCATCCCGACACTGCTGCGTTTAATTATATATACTTTTTCTTGAGCGGTGTAAGAAGGTCAGAGAGAAGTAATAATACTTCACCTAACATGGGTCCAATCAACTTCAGATAAATAGTTAACGATGTTCTAGTAACTTCCTACTACGCTACACATGTGATATTATTCCCATAAAGAAATGATTCTACACAAACACGTCTGAAATGAAAAAGCTCTGTTTTGTGATTGACTGTACAAATACAGCAGATTTAATCAGATCACTATTTTTACATACTTGCTTTAATTTGAGGCAGGTGGACTTGACGTTAGACCTCAGAGATAGTTTTCTACTTGGACTTGACATTTGTTGTCTTTTATAGGCTTCGCGTTAGTAGTTTTCAATGTGTTTTACAGTTTTTCCTACTAAAATCAGCCATAATTCTGCTAAATGACATTATCTCTATTAGACGATCAATAAACCTGCAATTTTAGGATATAAAATATTACAGAATTTTTGAAATTTTGAGACATAAAATGTTCATGATCCCTGTTTCTTTTTAAAATTTCTATTAATTTAAATTCTATAAATAAATTCTTGCCTTTTTTTTTACCATTCAAGCTTTGAAACCACAGCATTCATCAAAGTTTTTAATTTAACAGCTTGACTTTTTCCATTGCTTTTGTGCCAGGAGGTTTTACATTTCCTTTACAGTTTGGTAAGATGGGAACAAAACCAAGCTAGAGCTTCAGCAGCTGGTGGAAAAGGGTTTCAGATCTTTCTAAGTGCCCTCACTTAAATGCACATGGAGGGAAGTTTAACTTTGATAAAAATGGTGACAGTGTGCTTCTGTGCTCATTCATCTAAAGCGCTTGCGGTTTGACCGTCAGTGTATGAAATTGCTGCCTCTGTGTGGAGAACAGCATGTCCTTTCATCTGGAGGAGCGAGAAGCGTTGACTGTTGCTCCACTGAAAGTGACTGGCACGGTGAACAACAAGCGCTTCCTTTCATGTGTAAGAATTACATTAGGACAGCGGCTGTTCCTCATTAGTGTTAAAGATTAGTGTTGTGTTAGGGGCGGATTATTAAATGTTAGGACCATGATTTCTCTTGAGGAATAATTTGCAGAGGAGCGGCCGATCTTAATTCCATTCAGATGGATTTCATAGTTTCCTCAATTACCGGTAGCTCACCATTGACCATGACCATGACACTCCCACCACCATGCTTGACTGTAGGTAAGACACACTTGACTTCTCCTCACCTGATTGCCTCCACACATGCTTGACACCATAAGAACCAAAAAAGTTTGAATGACCCCCCCCCCCCCTTCGTCTTACAGCCTCAGCATCATTATGTAGATCAACAATTCTTTTGTTCATATCCTTAGAGAGTTCTTTGCCATGAGGAGCCATGTTGAACTTCCAGTGACCAGTATGAGAGAGTGTAAAAGAGAAAACACCAAATTTAACACATGCTCTCCATTCACACCTGAGACTCTGTAACACTAAAGAGTCACATGACACTGGGGAGGGGAAATGGCTCATTGGGCATCATACTCACTTTTGTTTCCAGTCGTTTAGACATTTGATTTTGAGGGGACAGCACATTTACACTGTTTTACAAACTGTACACTGACTACACTGGGTCAGTGTTAGTTTTGTCCCATGAAAAGACATAAAAAAATATTTACAAAAATGTGAGGGGTGTACTCAATTTTGTAAGATATGATTTGCATAGTATATCTAGGATAAATAAAATACATA
>JBBIGC010024132.1:0-12522 GCA_037576955.1 Lepidarchus adonis | reverse complement strand
AGGATGATCTTCAGCTCTGGTAGGATCTTGGTAGAACAGCAGATCTTAACTGAAGTCTAGGTTTACTGGTGTGAGGGTCAGATTTTCTCTAAACTACAAAACCCCCTGTGTGTTGCTCTGGATAAGGGCATTTGCCAAGTGCTAAGAATATAACACGTTTTTTCTAGTTTTGCCATAAACCTAATTTGACGGTTTATTTCCACAGAAAGTGTAATAACCGGTGCCTTTAGTGTCTCTCTCACATGTCAGAAAAGGTTTATAGCTGATGTTGCTTTGAGTGCTACCATAGATTAGAATGTTGAACAGATGTTTTCGTTGATTATCAAAAATAAGATCAAACCCCCTCTAAAGCAGATGCTCTCTAATGTAGTTCAGTCAGGAACCTTGTTTGTTGTGGGGAAAGAAGTTCCATGGCCCCTCACACTCAATCTTTTTAGCTTTTAGCTGCTTAAGTAAATGTTGGTTGTAAGGATTTACCACAGGACTAAGTATTTACATTGGGGGTGGACGATATGATGCTGCCTTATTGCTCTTGTGATAAGCTCTGCAAGCGTTTGTGCTTTTATTGAGTGTCTGTGCCTAAAGGATGCTAAAGTTTTGTCCTGATTAATTTGGACCTAGTCGACTCCACAGGGAACAAATTTAAAAGTGATATTTTACTGCATATTGTAGTACATTATTTGCTTGTTTGAATAAGTCCATTTTTCAAATTGGCTGCAATTTCTATTTACATCTATGATGATTGAACCAGGGTTTCCGCAGTGTGAACATCTTAAAATGTCTCAAATGTAAAGATCTGAATTTAGTGTCTTAAAAGATTCAGATTTTATACAATAGCTCTTAAAAGTTACATTTAGGTTTTAAATTCTAACACTTCTTTTTTTGGTAGCTCAGAATTCTCTGATGATGTCTATTGGTTATTTGTATTTATTTAAATGGTCTAGGTGTAGCTGAAGACTAAAACAAAGACCAAGACGGGACAGAAAGTTGATATGAACTGTAACTCGTTTGGAATGTATTTCCATAGATTAGCCTCCATGTTAATGTGGCATTTCACGTTCGAACAAATGAAACATTCAATGTGCCATAACTTTTGCACTGTCAACATTTTAATTTGTTTTATTTTATTCTTTGTTTCCTGAAATGTTCAGTTCAACAGATTGTTGCAGTCAGATCTTGTAGAAAAGCGTGAAACCATATTATCATGGAGGTCAATGTAAAAATGGTTTTTTTTATTTTTGTTAAAATAAGTGGTTTAGGATCGTTTCTGCTGCTACATTCACTCAAAGTCTGTGGCAAAATTTTGTTATAGCTTTCAGCAGTTTTAAAGCTCTTGTTCAGAATGTACTTTGTTGTAGTTGTCCTACAGAGAACGTTAAAGTGCACTTGACTCTAATGCACTTAGTGTTTTTATGAGAGAAGATACACAGTCCCAACCATAACCGCAAATGTCCAAAAAATGGCTTAAATTTTCTTTCTGTTTGTTTCGGTTTTCATTCAGATGTTTCCTCGTTTTCGGTTTTGGCCAACAATTTCATAACGTGCAGAAGTGTGTCATCTGTAGTGGAAATTTAAATAGTCCTTACTCACTGAATTTATAACAAGTGCTTCTGATTTGTGTATGTGTGTTTCAGATGATTGCAGTGGTGATGGACGTTTTTACAGATGTTGACATTTTCAAGGATCTGTTGGATGCTGGTTTTAAGCGGAAGGTGGCCGTGTACATTATCATAGAGCAAGCGTCCATTCAGCATTTCCTTAACATGTGTGAGAGAGCAAATATGCACAGAGGACATCTAAAGGTGAGTTAGTACCACACACACACACACACACACACACACACACTAGGGTAAAGCGATGCATTAAAAACGACTGTTGAATGTTTTTTCCACTGCAAAAACCTGCTGTTTTATCAAACACTAAAATATAAAAACTCAATCTGACTACATGATAAAATCGCTTGAAATTAAGCGTGATTGACATTTCATCAAGCCATTAAATTTGTCAAGTAGCATTTTATTTATGTATGAATTATTTTCAAAAGATTTCTGTGAAACAACAAAAAAAAATTCAGTGAAGTATTCTGAAACCTTTAAAAGCACATTACTTGAGTTATCATCAAAATAATTGGCAGATTACTGATCTAATCGATAGTGCCGGTCCTGAATCAAACATTACGTGTTTAAATATTATTATTATTATTATTATTATTATTAAAACTTAAATATTGAAATAAGGAGTATTAAGCCATTTAATATTAATTAAAGTTCTCTTTCAGCTTTATTTCTAAGCATGGGCACTTATAGCATGTCAAGCATCAGCATCGGGTTACTCGACTCTCATCATTGATATCCGATTACACTTTCCCAGCCCAGCCATAGCACACACACACACACACACATTCACATGCATCACACGCATCACAAAACTGTTTGCCCTCTCAACAGCTTTCCTGCTATTGTACCATTAGGCGTGTGCACATTCGTTTCTTTGCTCGTGAGAACATTCTAAACATGCTACGTGTTTTTGCGATAGATTAACATCTGTAAAAAAAAAGAAAGACGGCATGTGAGCTTTTTACTGGACAAAGGTGTTAAGCTTTAGCAATTCCTGTTCTGGTCCAAATTCGACTTGGGTTCATATTGACTCTGTATGACTTTTCCAGACCAAAGACTGAACAGTGTCAAACAACAGTGGTGGAAGTGCTGGTAGTAGTGTTTTTTTTCCAATATATTAATAATTGAAACTCCGTGACACTGCACTTCCACAATTCATCTAATTATCACAGGAAAACTATTGTAAAAGATGTGTGTTGTGAATGGAAAAAAATATTGTTTTTATATAAAAAATACAATTTGAAAGAGCCTATATTATTCATCGAAGTCTAAAATGTAAAAAATACAATTTGAAAGAGCCTATATTATTCATCGAAGTCTAAAATGTAAAAATTCTAAATGTCTTAAAACTTTCATATTTTATACAATAGTTCTTAAAAGGTTACATTTAGGTCTTCAACATTTTCTGATGGTGTAGGGTTTATTGGTTCTGTAGTTTTATCTTTTAGCAGTACCAGGAGATAGATCTATAGATGGATTGAGATGCATGTTTTAGTAATGTGGCATTTCATCAAGTTTTCTAAGGTCTACTTATTTGACCTGAGTTTGTAAATGTAGGTAAGTGGAGGTTTAAATTGTTGGCTTGAGAATGATGCATTTAGTGTTAAAACCAGTTAAAACAATATGAAGCCCATGGCACATTGTGCAAAAAACATTAATGTTGTGCAAGCTTGGTGTAAAGTCACTTGAGAAATCAGAAAAAAACAAATCAGCTCAGATAACAGTTAATTACACAGTACTGTAAGATTTTCAGTTTAAACTCGACCGTCTCTTCACTATTCCTGAGTGCGGAAGTGAGGAGCTAAATGTGAATAATTTGTCAGTAATTGTAAACTCTGATTTTCTTTATCATTTCTACTTTTTAACATTTTTTTTACTGGTGTAGACGTGAAATCGCTCTTGAATTTCAGTCCCAATGGTCTTGCAGAAACCCTAATTTAAGTGGGCCATTAAAATTAATTATAACTATTTATTCCGCACTTGTGAAGTGGCTGACTGGCATTTTGCATTTAGTACTCAAGCCTCAGAGGCTCATGGATGGTTTAAAATGGTTTAATCAAAGGCATGGTCATAAATTCCAAGACCACAGCGATTGGTAAAGTTCACCAAACCAACTTCTTAGGCTGCAACTTCCTTTTTATAGTCAATATTCAGATGAGGCTGATCTGCTGACATGGTGTTGTGTCTAAACCCAGAAGTGGAGTTGTTTCTTGTTACCTTTGGAGCTCCAGATCCTGATTCCAGTTTCTTACATATCTGCTTTTTTGTTTTTGTTTTGATGAACAAAATTAGTTTGAAAGAAGGTAAACTAATTTAAAATGAAATCAAAATACTGTTCAAAACATATTGCAATAACAAATTTACCTCAAACCAGTTTTTATGCATCAGAGTTGTTATGAATAGGGAGATTTGTCAGTGTTGGTATCTCACTGGAAATGAGATAAAACTACTTAAGTAGCCCTATCTATGTAATGTTAATTTAATGAGGATGTTTATTTTAGGTTATTGTCCCTGATTGATTACGTTATGATTTAATATGAATGGGTGTGTATTTGCAGTATCTACGAGTGCGCTGCAGTGGAGGATGTGAGTTTCTCACACGTTCGGCGAAGCGAGTGCATGGATTGCTTAATCAGAGATTCATGTTTGTGGATGGAGACCGTGCAGTGTCTGGATCATACAGGTCAGTGCTAACATGCTAACTGTGTATTTTATAGAGTTTCAGTCCAAAATATTGTATTTTTAAAGCATTTTTTTTGTTCTAACACTGATCTTTAAGCACCCTTTTAATTCTCTAATAAAGGTTGTATTAATCATGATATTATGAAAACGTATCATCAAAGAAAATTGACCAGTCAGGATGTTTTTGGATGATGATATTATGCCCACAAATAGTATTACTGACATTTCAAGAAAATTTCATGCCATTGATTAAAATGTATAGATTTTAAATTTGGAATTTTCTTAAATTGTTTCTAATAATTTTATTTTTGTGATGAAAGCTAAACTCAAAGGCCATAGATCACACGGATTGTCTATAATGTTGGTGGCTGTAAGGTCCCAACACTGCTCGAATCAGGACATCTCTGAATGCGCAGGTTCATACTTATGTAAATTAACATCAATGCCGACAAATTGTGTTCACATTCGTGTCAAAACTGACTGATGTCATATACAAATATTGACAAGTCCTTAGTGTACATTTCCTCAACCTGTAGTACAGTATAAACCATATGTATAGTGATTACTGGGACTGTCCACTTTTTTGACTTCTTACACATAAACTTCAAGAACTGATTGTTCACTTGGTGCCTAATATGTCCCACTGCTTGACAGGTGCTTCTGTATCGAGATAATTAGTCGAATATTGCTTTGATTTGGGACCCGTTCCACACTTGTGTATTCATGCCATTCTTTGGTGTTTGTTGCGTTTGACTCACAATGAAACCATAGTCTCATGCTGTGGGTTGTGCAGTCGCATCTACTGAACAAAGGACTTGTGTGTGTCCTGTCTTGACTGGACCTCATGTTTATCACTTGACTTACTTTAGATGTTTTGTTTGTGTGCCTGAGAATTTGTAGGTCAAGTTAAATATATAACCTGAATTCCTTTCCCGAGGGAAGATCCATGACAAAGTTTGACGGATTTAATCGGGACAGTTTCTTAGTTGCTTTTGTTTTTGTAATAAAGTTGAGACACGAATCCTGCAATCCTTATGTGCAACTAAGCTCTCTTACATTCTCCTTTAACCTGACATTACCACTGCCAACCTTTTCTCACCGTTTCTGCTACCTGACTAGAGCTGCCTCAGGATCGGTTATGGCCAACTTGCCTGCTTTCACATGTTCTGATTGCCCTGCCTTAGCATTTGCATCTGAACTGTGGCCAAGTTCTGGTACACTCCAATTCCTTCCCACAAAGTTATTCCACTCTGTGTGAGTTCCAGCAAGGGTACAGAGTACTCACCTTCTGCTGCTTATTTTGAAAAGTCTCAATGCCATAAATGCTACAAGATCTCCCCATGCCACACATTAGGAGACTATGCCATGCACATGCCATGCACATGCCATTCACCAGATCATTTTTTCTGCCTCAGATGGAACGGTTTCTATGAGTCAGGTAGAATCTTTTGCAGTCCAATGACTTTCCAGACTTCTCAGGCAAAAGGTCCATACATCTGAACACTGTCCAAGACCTCATGTCAGAATTTTAAGTCCTGTCTAAGAATATCTAACGCCGTTTGCCCTCTGCCTTTCAGTTTTACGTGGACGGCCTCCCGCTTGGACCGTAATCTCATCACAGTTTTAACAGGGCAGGCAGTGGAGACCTTCGACAAGCAGTTCCGTGAGCTCTATTTGACCTCCCGTGGTGTCAGCTTGTCAAAGGTCCCATTGGTGGACCTCCCTGACCCTGACCCTACTCCTGTCCCAGTGCCAACTCTGCCTCCCTCGGCAGCTGTGGCGAGGAAACTGATTAACCCCAAATACGCCTTGGTGGATACGGCGAGCAGGACCTCCTCAGACAAAGTCAGCCCTAAAAACAGTAGCTCTCCGAACCCTTTGCCCCAACCCGTCAAGAGGCAGCGAGAGGTGACGGAGGAACTGCCCAAGCACCCAGGCCTCGTGGGACTGCCAAAGGCAGAACTTATTTCCTACTTGCCCATCTGGCCAGAACCTGACCCTCCCAGTGATGTCATAGGATTCATTAACATTCGGGACACCAGCAAACCCCTGCAGGTGCATTTGATGCGGTCGCAGCTGTTTGAAACCTCACAAGCCATTCGCTTCAAAGACCCCTTTGCTGGTCCGCCTGAGGAAGTTTTACCGGAGAGGGCAAGCCCTCGTGCTAAAGCAGCAAACACACCCAAAACCGACCCCCCGCCAGACCCCAACACTACACAAACAAACCAGCCTGAAACTAAGGTTCTGTCAGAGAACCATGAAAAGACATCCCCACCTAAACTTACCCCCACCCAAACGGAGAACCCTGACACCACAGACGACCCTGCACCATCTCCACAACAGCGTTCCACACCCAAACCCACACAGTCTCCTACAGAAGAGATCCAGAGGGACAAGCCACCTCCAGGACGGCCTGTGCCCAAGCCACGCACCTTGAAGCTGGCGAGGACCACAACCGACAGCCCTGGAAAGGTCCAGGTCAGTCTGATCAAGAAGGACCAGCCCCAGCAACCTCAAGTAGCACCCGTTACTGTCAGCACAGCACTAGGGACCTCAAGTTCAGACGAGTATGGGGAGGCACTCGAGGAACCAACTTCAACGCACATGCTCACAGTCCCAAGTATGGGTCAGCCTAGCAAGGAGAAACCTCGGGACAACGATGCGGACAGCACAAAGGTGGTATGTGCACATTCGTTGAAGGACAAAGACGAGAGTTCCACCGCATCGGACGAGTACTACGAGTGCAGTGACTCGGACAACCCTGGCATGCAAGACCAGCTGGCTAACGGGAGGACTACTGGTTCAGGACGTATTGGGGACCATAGCCCTGGAACGGATTCACTGAATATGATGGCACGGATCTCTCAGTCCATGTTGGACCTGAGAGCAGAAAACCATGCAGAGCCAGATCCTGCTGAGAGGAACCTGCTGAACATACAGAGCAGATACACCGGAAAGGTAAGGGAGCACTTGTTTTTGTATGTTTCCAGCACAAAGCTGCCCTTGCTTTGTTTTTATAAGGCTTAAAGTATAAGTGCGTATCATCAACACGTCTGCATTTTTGCTAATTACTCTTTAATTGCTGAATTTAATATACTCAAATATAATTTCTCTCTCTCTCTCTCTCTCTCTCTTCCTCTATCTATCTATCTATCTATCTAGCTATCTAGCTATCTATCTAGCTATCTATATATATTTATATATTTATTTATTTATTATTATTATTATTATTTTTTTACTACACATGATCTGTTCCCAGTAGATAATATTTGTAATGAGGTGTTTTTTTGCAGACAGTTGAGTATATACAATATAAAAGAAACGTATGGATGATCTCACATCCGGAAAAGCTATAAAAACAGTGCGTCTGTGTGTCATTGTTGGTTTATGAAATGGGGTATGTTATCTTTGCAGCTTGCCACCTTATGGGTGTGTCCCAGATTTATTGGGCTGTAGGTGATAGAGTTGTGTTAATACTTTGTTTGGGTGTGCAGGTTATGAAGTATAGCAGGGTGTGTCAAAGTATGTTCTGAGAATCCTGCGGACTCTTTCTGCAGGCCCGAACAGGCCGTGACTATGGAATCACATTTTCACAGTATCATTCTGGTTAAAGCTTTATTTTACACTAAAATCAAGGTTTTTGAAGCAGTTGAACTTCCAAAAGAGGTTAGAGGTTATCTGCTTTGGGCTGTGAGATTGTGTTGTAGTAAGGGAGAAAGGGCTTTAAAGTTCTGTTTCTGTGACGCACCTCGTGAAAGTGATACCTTCCCAGATAATCTCCATTCAGATCTATAAAAAGCTATAGACATTAAAATGTTATTGTTGAAACATTTAATTCCCTCGTGTGACCTGAGGTAAACCACATCTTGTTGAGACAGTGCATTATTTTAATAAATGTAATGACTTGTTGAGACAGCTATTTTAATCATTATTTTAATAAATGTAATGACTTGTTGAGACAGCTATTTTAATCATTATTTTAATAAATGTAATGACTAGATGTATGATTTATTGCAAAGTGAGTTTGTGACTCAGCTTGCATGTGATCAAATCTATTTTGCCTGAATTGTATTTATATTTCTTCTGTGCTGGCTAACCTGCACTGGCTGTTAGTCAAATACCAAATTAATTTTTATGTTTTATTGTTTTCTTTTAAGGCCTCGCATGAAAAAAACCCCACAGTGCATATCTGACCTTCACGTCACTTCAGTAACTCCTCTGTTAGATAATCAGATCCTCTTTTAGGTCATCTATTCTCTTCTGCTGGTCCCTGCCACTGAAAATCAGGGCATCAGACAGTATTATATATTTTTAAATGTTTTACATTTTAATCTCTCATTAGAATTAAATTAATTTCAGTGTTTATTATTATTATTATTATTATTATTATTATTATTATTTTGTATTTTTATTATAATATTAATTATAATTTAATATTTAGATTTGATTTCCTGTATATTTAAATTTTGCTTTTTGTTCAGCATTTTGGTGCAACTCATGTTGCCCTGCCAGCCTAAATGAAAAAACAAACATGTTACCAGATCACCATTGCAACTTATAAAATGTGCAATGATGTCCCATCAGGCAGAACTTTATATTAGTGATTCAGATCAGTGAAAGCGGGTTATTTAGCCCCCCCCACCCCCCACCCCCCTCTGCCCCACCCCTCTTTATTTAGATGGCAATGGAACTCAACTCTAACACATTTGCTACATCTCCTTGGACCATTTTTCCATAGAGAACCGTTTTATAATCCTTTATCTTTTTTCAACATTGCATTAGATTCAAACTGCTATGGCAGTATATGTCTCATCAACATACGACCAAGTCTTCTACCAGCTGCTGAGGTGGTACTTGTGATTGCTGGTCCCAGTGTGTGATGTTATCCCAATATCATGCCTGTGTACCACTTGCCTTTGTATCTGGTCCAGATGTTTTGAAAATGTTGGTCATGTGTTTGATTACAGTGTTATGCAAGTACTTTCTGGGACCATTTACCAGATGTGACAGCTCTGGTTTTCCCTCTGCGTTTGTAAATGTAACCTTTCTTATATCATAGTAAACCAGAAAGTCTCAGTGTAGTTCCTCAAAAGCCTATAGTTTACCTATGGATTCATGTCTAAACTTCCTAAACCTGTACTTTTGTTTTAGGGTTGTTAAAACACTGACATCAGAAAAAAACAAACATCTATAGTTTGGGAAAATAATTGTAGCCTGGTCTGTTGAAGTTACGTTATTTAAGCTATTTTAATTCTATGTGGCCTAATTTGACTATGTTCTAATTTTAAAGTTTTGTGGGTGAAAATATGACTTGAGAAAACGAGTTTTGTACCTAAATTGTACCATACGGAACCTGTTGTAAATCTGATCTGGTTTGTCTGACCATGTGCTTCATGCAGTTTATTAGAAGAAGCTGAGAAAAAGAGAATTTAGGATTGCAGTTGGCTTTTTTTTTTTGCCATTATCAGATATTTTGGGAGAAAAAAGTGATTCGATGAGAATGTGAAATCACATTCAATCACCCAAATTTCACCACCTCGAAATGTGACCTCCGCATTTAACCCATCCACTTGTGGAGCAGTCACCAGCTATTAACAGCACTGGGAGCGGTGTATTGGAATGGTACCTTAATGGTTCCTGGGCTGGGTCTTGAACTTGCAAGCCTCCCATCTCAGGGGGAAAGTCCTAAACGCTAGGCCACCCCTGCCCTGCTACGCTACATAAAGGAGAAACCGGATGGTGTGGATTACCTGGATAGAGTACTCTACTGATCATCCCAGGAAGGATGATGAAGATCATGGGTAGCATCTTCAGGTAGCTGGCAAAGATGGATGCTCCTTTAGCATGGCTCAGGTTTTTGGCGGAAAGCGACCGCTGCACAATCACCTAGAAAACAAGAACATTAACCAGTATCACCTTTTAATGTCCAATACTGTATATTACCTCAAGTTTGATATAAATAATGGAAAAGAACCAGAGATTTTGAAGATTTGACGCATCTGAAAGGTCTGAAAGAGCTACTTGGTGTTCAGTGGTATGACTGTAATGTTTTAATTTGGGGAAACACTTCTTTACCTTTTGTTCTGAGCTCCCGTCCACGCTCAGCTGAAACTCTCTTCTCTCGTGAGTAAAAAGGCTTCAGTGCTGATTGGATACTACTCCTGTGTCATAGAGCCAATCAGAGGCTGTTGTGTGCGGGACATTCAATGAAGCAGCAAGTCGAGAGCAAATAGCGTAGAGAGAAGAGCCACAGTAGCGCAACGTAATGACTTAATATCGGTAATATCGAAACACTACTTAATACAGATCATCGACAAAATGCCTAATATCAGCCCCTGATAATCGTCTAACCCTTACTTTAGATATAACTTGTGCTAGTATGAAGTTATTTGTACATTCACCATCCCCATCCATACATGGTGTTTGGATGAGGTCACAAAACCAACACATTTACATATTGTTTCCTTTTTATCCTACAACAGTTTAGCCCCACCCCTTCACAAGAAAGTTCTAAGAAGCTCTGTGATTGGTTCATTTGCGTCTCACTGCCTTCTGCGATAACCATGTTGCAGAGGACGATATTGCGATAACGATGTACAGAAAATATTTATTTATATTAATTTATTGTCTCATTAACTGTTAGAAATGAAGCTGTTAATTTCATTTTCATAAGTGGTTCAAATCTCAGTAGGTAATTACACCTCTTTTGAAGTCCTGCATACTGATAGCAGCTCCATGATGCTCACAAATTATACACAATATCCCCTCTATCGTTTTTGAGAGAAGAAAAAGAAAAGAGTGAAAAGCATGTGCACCGTCCACCTTCGACCATGATCTAAAATTGTAGTTCACCTTTCCCAGTCGTCCCAGTGTCCTTCCTAGTGGGTGGCGTGACTAAATATTGGCTAAAACCAACTCACTAACACACAAGGGCTGAAACTTGAGTGGTTTGTTTACTCCCTCTCCCTCTTCTGTTGTAGGCCTGTCTTCCAGCGTCGAGGTCTCCAGTTCGAGAGCCCAATGGCAGGGCCAAGGTGGTGATCGCCAAACCAGGGGTGTTTCATCGGCCTCCTAAAAGCAGCGCCCACGTGATCGGAGGCCACAGGTACTGGCAGTGCAAACTCATCGGCTCCGAACGGCCCCAGAACAGACCCCAGCCTGACACGGACCGCACCGGACGCTCCCCTCGCAGACACCGGTCCCCCTACAGGACAGGAGGACTGCAGACCAGCCAGTCACCAGTGAACCGCATCGCTCACGGCCACTCCCGCTCCCCCGCCCATCGCGTCCCACACACACACTCCCGCTCCCCCGCCCATCGCGTCCCACACACACACTCTCCTTCCCCTCGGCGGAGGAACGAGACGCAGACCCCGCTGGGGATATCGTTTACCAAACTCGCCAGCCTCAGAAACCTGAGGGGGAAGGTGCCGGGAATCATAGGAGGAGCCGCCATTGGTGATAAAAGGGTAACACGTGGGCAGAAGGACAGTTAACTGTTAGACTGGAATGACCCAGATCCGGGAATGAGTTTCCTTAGTGTTCCTGTCAACTGTGTAACACACACTAAATAACTCTGGTGTCAAAACGACACGCACAACATTCTTTATGCTCTCTGGAATGTAGTTTGTGGTGAACAGGTGATGGATTTCTGAACATGGTGAAGGTGATGATACAGACACTGAACGTACTTTTGATGAGCGCACACCTGAAAAATGTGTGGCGCCTCATTCCATTGTGGTGGGTGAGGCCCAAGAGCACATTGTTGCTACTCTGTCAATAGTAGTATTCTTACTGGACCAGATTTTCTCTTTCAGAGGGGATCAGAATAGCAAATAAATGCTAGAGTCATGCTTGGTCATTTGAGTAAATGGTGCTTTTGCTCTTACTGCCGCAAATCCTAGAATTCTTTACCTGCTGACGAAATGTATTAGAACAAAAAATAAAAATACTTTTATTAAAGCCATGTTTGTTTTCGCAATGACAGTATTTAAATAATATTGGCAACAAATACCTGATTTTCAGTACAATTTGACCAACATCTATGAATTATATATTAGTTTTTTTTTAATATACTAAATACATAAATGTTAATGAAGGAAAAAGCATAAATATTGATAATGATAGATAATTATTTTTGGTTGAATTCCCCACAGGTCAACACACAACATTACAGTCTGGACTGACTCATTACTGCCCCCACAGGTCAACACACAACATTACA
>JBBIGC010024104.1:0-12523 GCA_037576955.1 Lepidarchus adonis | reverse complement strand
AGAGAGAGAGAGAGAGAGAGAGAGAGAGAGAGAGAGAGAGAGAGACAGAGACAGAGACAGAGACAGAGAGAGAGAGACAGAGACAGAGACAGTAAACACTGAATGTAAGAAGGGGAATAAGAAATCGTTCAAGAATGACCAGTTTTCCATTAGGGAAACTGTCACCACCCCTTTCATTCCTAGTGAACTTGTGGAAACATGGTCATTTTCAAAGCCTTGTGTAGAAGTCATTGGATTTGGTTTTAAAAATTGCATTTGGTTTGTTTAAACACTACTGTACAAACAAATGTTTGAGACACCCAATCTTAGAAAAAGAAGCAAGGGTATTACAATCCCCATTTTCTCCAAAAAATGTTTTCACAACAATTAAAAATTTGAGGCCTGCAACACAAAAAAGAACTAAACCTCCTGAACTGTACTGAATCTCATGGTGTCCGGCCTCACAATAAGGTGCAAATGGTACCTTTGTAATGCTAAAACCTCAAGCTGAAAAGGTCACAAGTTTCACAGACTCTGGATGGAAAAGCATCAGCTTAATGACAAAAAGGTGGCAACTACCTTCCTCATCTGTTTAGTTTTTTTTTCTCCAAAATGGATTGGTCAGCAATGTGTTACCATGTAGACATGGAAATTTAAATAAGAGAGAAAAGGAGCTTCGGCACAGTGTAATCATTTTGAGCAGCTTTAAACTAGTAAAACCTATGCCTGAAAATAATTCTTCAAAAAGCCTGAGTTGTACATTCCTAACAGCACATCATCCCACACACAACATGATTAAAATGACAGAAAAGAAAGCAAGCATTTGATACATTACCCAAAAAAAAGCGAAACAGTAATGAATGGAAACTGTTTGCAAAAAAACAGGTACAAAGATAGAGAATAGAAATCATAAGGTGCAGTGTAGAAATACTAAACTTTGAAAGTCTATTTACAGGTGTTACTTCCTGGGTCTCATAACTGGAAAATGTCCAGATTTATCCACATGCAATTTAAACTTGGCATCTCTGTGTTAAAAATCTGATCTCATCCCTGCTTTTCCTGTAATAAACATAATTCTACAGAATTCTTACTGGAACATACAGAGATATGATGCCAGAAATCTTGTTCCAAGCAGTTATGCATATTTACGACATATTTAGAATGACTGCCGCTCGTACAAAGCTTATGTCAGACAGTGTATGATGTATAGTGTCCAACAGTAATTTTCACCAGCAAATCAGTAAACTTTGAACAGATGCATGTATATTTCTTTTACCAGGATCTCAGAAACGTCTCAAACCACCTCCTGCTAAATCTGAAAGCTATTTGGTCAACCAAACACAAAAAGTGGCCAAGTCATTATACTGGGAATTAACTTCTTTAAGAAGAAAATAAAAAAGAATAAAGGTGCCTCAAATAATGTTATGTGCTGTTGCCTTAACACAGCAATCCCCAACCAGTTTAATATCAATATTTTCACAGACCGGCATTTAAGATAAATACAACAGAATAAAGTATGACCAATAGAAAGTTTACACATTACCATAGCAACCAGAGCACATTGGAGCAGAGAGGAGGACGTTGGTGGCGCATTTCAGGAGGACGATACTAATTAAGTTACATAATTACATGGTGGATTCACGTTTATTATTATATTTACTAAATATTATTAAATATTAAAGTTAAATATTTACACTGTGGATTCATGTTTATTATTATATTTACAAAATATTAATAAAAGTAATCAAATACGCTGTGTAATTATGTAACTATTAGCAGCGTCCTTCTGAAATGTGGCAATTACGTCCTCCTCGCCGCCGATAATGCACTCTGGTCGCTATGGTAATGCGTAAACTTTCCTTTCAAAATAAGTTTTCACTGCTGTTGTGTTAATCTTAGGGTTTTCGGCCATGACTTTTATCCAGAATACCGGCAAAGTTGATGTCTCAAAACACACTTGGGTGCTATAGACTGAGATCTTTTTTTTTTTTTTTAAAGTTTACATTTTTTGTACGGCCCGTTACCTGTCCATGGCCCAGTGGTTGGGCACAACTGCCTTAACACATCATTTCACTAAAGTGAACAAAGACAAAGCTGAAAAGAGACAATTCTCTGATTTTATGCATTTGGATAACAAGAGGCAATTCCAATGCTTTGGACTCCATGTATGCAAACTAGGGCTACTTCAGTATGGAAAACAATCATGATTTATTTGGTCAATAATGAAATCACAATTGTTTAACAAGATTCCTTACAGATGCATTTATTAAACGGGGGATTTCTGGATTTTTTAAAAATAAATTTTCTAGTGTACACCTTCTGCTAATTGAATACACCTTATTATTGACTAACAGCTTAACCTATATTCATTCATTTCATTTTCACAACAATACTTATATAACAATAAAAATTTGAGAAATGAATGGTCGGTGCCTTTTTCTAACAGGTATGTAAATGTTCACGTCTTCATTTTTAACAGAATTTAGTTTTAATAATGTTAATCATGCATACTGGTGATTTAGCTCATTTTTTGTTGTTTTTACGAGCCACAAAGCAGAGGGTATGGATTGGGTTCTGGCTTCTCTTTCACACTCATGTAGACCTCTCTTATTATTAAACGTAGTATTTAAGTAATAAATGACACTACTAATGAAGTCAACCTAGATAAAGGTGAAAAAGGCAGAACAGGGCCTTACAGCTGGTTAAAGAAGTGCCCCTTACCTGTAGCTGCTCTGTAGAACTGCTGCTAAGCTCATCACCAGATTCTGAGTCATTTCGATTTTTCTCCAATGCCTCTCTGAGTGATTCTCTACTCTTCTCCTTTTCTCCATCTTCCACTACTTCCTTCCTTCTCTCTCCTACTCGGTCTTCATTTCTATCGTGACCTCCTTCTCTCCTCTTCTCCTTCTCACTCTCTCCCACTTTCTCACGATCTTCTCGATCACTCTCTGCATCCAAATCCAGCGGAGCTCTGAGAGGAGACTCTGGCTGCATTCGAGGCAGAGACGCGTATTTCGTGTTGGGGGACACTTGCTGCCCTGGCCGCACTGGACTTTTTGGACTGCCCTTCTCCTCTCTGGGTGGTTGCAATGCTACTTGCTGTCCTGTAGAGGCTGACTGGGCAAGCGGTCGCTTCAAATTTTCATCAGACTGTTTGAGATTCAGGACAGACGGACGGCTTTTCACAGATCCCCCTCTGGTCCCCACACCTCCACCAGGGTGAGACAGAGGTTTGGGAGGTGGCATGAGTGCCCGGCGCACTTCGCGGACATACTGAGCAGGCACATAGAAGGCCTTGCTGCCCTCCTCCTTGCGCACCTGCCACCAGTCATTATTGGTCTTTTTTACCAAGAGATAACACTCCCCCTGCTTGATTGAGATCACACGGTCTTTGGACTTGTACTGGTAGTCATACTCCACTTCAATGTACAGTTGACCTGGTGCGACTGCAAGATCAAAACGGTCTGCCATCACTGCCACAAAGCTCAAATGTCAAAGACTGGGGTCAGCAGGAGGAGGAGGAGGAGGAAGGGACAAGTTTTGGAAGCATTCTTTGGACGAAAGCGGATTGACAAAAATGGACCTGTAAAGTAAAGAGAGAGAAACTGTTACTTAACTCAAGTACTTACTTACTATTCATTAAAAGAAACGTAAAACTAAAAGTAACTAAGGAAAATGTTTTAAATTTAACTAATTAAGTTAATTGGCAAAACGACTGCATGTAAAGAGATGTTACAAAGATAGTAAATAATATCAACAAAAGATTCTGAGATTCTGCAGAATTCTCTGTGCCAAAAAGTGACCAAAAATCAACAGTGAATACTCATACTCAGGATCTTCTGGCTATCAGGTATCACTGCATTAAACACAGCCATGATTTTGTGATAGAAATCACTGCATGGGCTCAGAAACACTTCCAGAAATCCCGGTCTGTGAATACAGTTTGCTGTGCCATTCACAAAGGCAGGCTAAACGCTATTATGCAAAGAAGAAGCCATATGTAAATACGATCCAGAAATACTTCTGTCATCTCTGGGCCAAAGCTCATTTAAAATGCACTGAGGCAAAGACGAAGTGTTTTGTGAACAGAAAAATCCAAATAAGGAATTATTTTTGAAAAAATAGACTAAGAGGAGAGAGACCGTCCATCTTGTATGAGTGCTTAGGTCAAAAGACTGCATCGCTAAAGGTTTACGCATTATTGCGTGTAGAATTGGCAGCTTGCACATCTGTAATGGCATCATCAGTGATAAAATGTATATACAGGTTTTAGAGCAAAAGAGGAACACTTCCAGACAACTTCCTTTTCAGAGGAGGCCTTGAATATTTCAGTGCGAAAATGCAAACCATGTACAGAACAGCTTCGTATAAGAAGCTAAAGCAAACAGTCCAGGCCTTTCATCAATTAAAAACATTTGGTGCATCATAAAGAAGACCCAGGACTGTTGAGCAACTAGAATCCTAATTCAGGCAAGAATGAGACATTTCTCTCCCAAAAGTCCAGCGACTGGTCTCCACAGGTCCCAGAGGGGCTGCCACACAGTGGTATTTGCTCAGCTTAAACATTTTATATGTTTTCTGTGTTCTACGGTGACTGAAACACGAGTTTGTGAACTTGGCAAATCATTGCATTTGGTTTCTATTTAAATTTTACACATACCCCTTTTCCACTGCACTGGTGCCGGTTCTCTGCCAGTTCCAAATTGGGAACCAACACGATCTGGTCAGCTTTTCCACTGCACTGGTACCCGGAATGGAGCCGGGTGACTACGTCATAAACCACTCCCACTTCACGATTCTCCTAACACAGAGATCACATTTCATGTTCAAAATCAACTTTAAGATGTTGAAAGAAATTGGCAACAACAATTACATGCAAGACAACAGGTGAGATTTGTAATCACTTCTTTTCATTTTTCTAGTCACGGAATAGCTTCAGCTAAAATCCCGGCCCACACCCGATGACATCACAGGTTCCTGGACCCAGCCGGACTGACCTCGGGACCGGTTCTGCCTCTTCCAACATCTATTATAGGCTCACAGTGACTCACTCAAGTCATCAACAAGTTTATCAATCTGATCTGCTGTGAGGAGAGCGAGAATGGGCTACTGAGTGATGATCATGAAGAGCTCAACTACCATGAACCATCTCCATGTACTTTAAATGCTTCATGGCTTTATGAAAACAACAGTTATAAAAAGCACTACTGAAATAAAATTGACTCGACTTTGTCACTATAATACAACTATAACTATGTACTAAGGCAGAACGATTAATCATTTTATTTAACAAAATCACATATTGAAAGAGTGCAATTTTTTGAGAGTTTTTTTGTTTTTGTTTGATTTTTTACAAGTTTTTACCGCTAATGCCCTAATGCCTGCAACATCAATAATATCAGTAACGTGAGCCCTTGGTGATACCTTTGGCAGAATATAGATGAAAAATGCAGCACTCAACAAAATAGACCGCTAAGTGCAAAGCTCCAGTTTCCCTCAGTTCCCCTCGAAATCATGAAGTGAAATAGTAGCACAAGAGCAAAGAAGCCTACAGTCAGACAGGACGTGGAACAATGACTATACGCAAGACATTTACACATTGTATGGTACATAAAGTTGCTGTTGCGTTCACTAAACAAAGGTGAAGAAAACCAGAACCTGTTTCTGCCTACAGCATGCGATTTTCATTTTCAAATTCATGTGAACCTTGCATCCATGATGAAACTCATGTTAAGTTACTTAGTCGTAAATGAATTCTGGTAAAGCTTATTTCACTGAGCTGCCATCTTGAAATCCAATGTGAGGCGGAGGAGGGAAAATGCTGAAATCAGATTGTACAAATGGACAGTGAAAACAGAATCACTGGACAAATGTTTCTGTTTCTATATAAAGCGAGGGAATTACACCTTTTCACCATCTTTACAGTCCCTACAGATAAAAGTGATATTGTTAAATCAACAGTGCACGTCTCAAAACTGTAAAAGCACCCACACTCACAAAATGAGCAAGAGATGTTCTGGTATAGTGGTTACTGACTTCACATTACTGACCAGGACAGACACACAGACACAGACACACAGACACTGCAAAAAGACCAATGTGCCTCAGTAAACACATGCAACCAGACAAGATTCATCCCTGTGTCCTGTTCTGTTAAAAATATGTAAAAATATACATGTTTGGATCTCATTTCCGTGTCTCTCTCTCGCTTTCACATACAAACAAACACACACACACACACACCTCTCATATTTCTTTGATGTCGTAGTACATTCCTTCAGACATGATTCTGTTTGGAGTGCATTGCACAATCAGCATTTGTGTCAGGTCAGTGATTTTACCCTAACACAGCTGAAACACACACACACCTCTCTGGTATTCTCCACTCCTCCACCTCACACTCTCAATCACACACACACACACACACACACACACACACAAGATGACCATCACACTTCCTCGGTCACAATATTATCTTGTTTCCGAGGCCCAGGAATAACACTGATCCAACGACATGTGTGCAACAAATGTGTACACATCCTCTACAGAACACATTTCTGCACCTTTAATACACAGTTCCTTTATGTTTCTTTTATATTTATTTATTAATAGTTTTGGTTGCAGAATGAAACATCTGTGTAAATGTGTCCTCTGCTCAGTAGTTATTGTACATTTCATATAACTCAATAAACATAAACAGCCCTAAATGAGCAGAAAGCTCGACATTTCAGTGTGTTCTGTGTAGGGACGTGAACTTATTTTCACCCAGAAAATCAACAGAACGAGTCACGGGGCCTGAGGGCACGACTGCAACCAGAAAGAAAAAGCACCGACACGTTTTCTCACAAACAGATCCATATAAAAGTTTTTTCTGAACAAAGGAATCGTCGAAAAGTATGTTTTCTTGCTCTTGAGTACTTCAACCAGGAAAATGTCTCCGGAGACTCTGGAGCAGATTGTTGAAGGAGGAGTTAGCCACTAGCTAGTTCACCTGCCTCGCTCGAGCAGCAAACATCAGAAAACCCGAAACTCCTGCCTGACAGCCTCCCCTTCGACCGGGGACACCGAAAGTCGCTTCGCCTGGTGACCCCAGCTCGTTCAAATGTGAAAAATATACCTGCCGGACTGTAACAGCTGAAACAGGCTGAACTGGCACCTGGAGCCTGGCGCTGGCGCTCGCGCTCGAGCTCAGCTCGGACATGACGGAACAGGTTCTCTCTCATTCCACCGTCAGGGAAACGGGTAGCAAGTCAGCTTTCCGCCGACAATATACACACTTATCCGCTTCGACCAGCTGACTAGACAACTTATTCGGCGAACACACGAGCTAATAAGCACTTCCCGACAGAAACGTGACGTTGGAGTGAAACTTTTCGGAGGCGGCTGTAACTCACTCACCTGCGCTGTTCCGTTTCCCTCGCGAACGCGCATTCGACTAAACCGAGGGAATCCAGCAAAGGAAACGCCAACCAGTATCAGTTTCTTGAACTACAGGGCCACGGGTCCGACACAGATTATTCTATTTATAAGTTCCTCGTTAGAGTCCTGCGGTGGAGGCTCCGAGCGCTCCGTCACTCCTCCCTCCCTCCGCTTCTCCGCGCGCGCGCCCGGCCTGTCCGCTCCCTCTCTCTTCCCGGCGCGTTCCCGTTCCTGCGCGCACCCTACTGGCTCGAGCGTGACGGCGTGACTGTGACTCTGCTGTGGATTGCGAGCGCCATCGTGCGGTGGTGTAGAAGAAAGACCAACGCAAAGCAACAAGGATGTTTTTGAATCTTAGTGTGACGAAGAGAATGGGAGAGTTTTACATCGCTGCTCATTTGTCCGTATGTCAGATTTTGATTTATACCAATCAGAGATAATATTAACACCACTGACAGGTAAACATCACTGACAGCACTGACTATCCAGAATTAGAAGGTAAAATGTATTGTCATATGCACGGGGGGGGGGGGGGGGTGTTGTTATGATAATTATGATGGTGAAAAACAAAACAGTTCAAATTATAGAATTAAATTCTTACTTTGCCAGTCCCCTTTTACACAAAACAACAATATTATTGATTATGTTCTAATATTATTAATAATAAGTTCGATAAAAACTATCTGAATTAAAATTGTGTTTAAAAACTAAGTTTAAAAAGTTAAGTGCTCTGTGCCTCATGCTACAGATAATGGCAGAGGTGGAAAATGGGGGAGGGCAGTGTTGAAAGTGAGTCTGATGAGTCTTCATGTTACGTCCTCCTGACTGTATTAGTGTGAAAAGACCATGTGGGTGGATGTGTGTGGTCCTTAACAATCTTGTGGGCCCTGTACATCAACTGTACATTTGTGAAAACAGAAAGTTAAACTAGTTATTTTTCTACAGTGGATCCTGCGATAATGAGATAATTTAACCTGAGATCATTTAGGCTGCCATATGTGAACAGTCAGTTCTTGAAGATGATGCAGCAAGCAGGAAACATTTCACAGTCAGATCATCTCCAGAACAGTAGGTCTGGTGGAGCGTTCCAGGTGTGCATCCAAGGAAGCACGAGTGGTCAAACCGTTGTTTATGGGCACCCAAGACTCAAAGGCTTGAATCCCTTCCAAGAGCTTTAGCACAACTTTAGCACAAATTGCTGAAGAAATTCATGCTGCCTATGATAGAAAGGTGTGTGAACATCACTTACCTGGGGAAGATATGGCACCAGAATGTGCTATGGGACGAAGCCAAGCTGGCAGTGATAGTGTGATGGTTCTGGGCCATGTTCTGCTAGGAAACCTTCAGGGTCCAGGTGTTCGTGTGGATGTTACTCTGACACCCACACATTTCAGCCTACATACCGCTTCACTGCAAAAAACAGTTCAGGAATGGCACAAAGAACATGAGAAACACATCAAGGTGACTCCCAAACTGCCCGGTTCTCTGTCTGATTGAACACAGGTGTGCTGGACAAACCTCTCCCCACCTCACAACATTCTACTGGTGCTGGACACCGCAGAACAACTTCAGAGGTCTTGTGGAGTCCATGCCTCAGCAGGACAAAGCTGTTTTGGCAGCATGAGGGCAACATGAAAACTAAAATAGATATTCAATAAAAGAGACAGGGGCCATTATAATCTACAACACTGTGGGATGTGGGAAGCAATTACTTTTTTCCTAATAACCATCTTTTCCTATATATGCATCCACACAGCAAAGTTTAGTCCAGAAATGAGCTTTTTTCAGCAGTCAGCCACTCTTGAGTTGTGGAAAACTCAAGTTCAGTCCATAAAGTGTAGAGGTGTGCGGCTTGGGAAGCAGTTGACTGATTTCAAAATAAAGCTTTTTCCAAAAAAAGGTGAAACAAGATGCCGATTAGCATCTAACTGCCAATGGCCGTGAATGATCGCAAGTGGCATTGGGGATGGCCAATCAGATATGAGGAATGTCCAAAGCCATCCTGAACACACCTCTGGCCTAGCAACAGCAAATTGATGATTAAATTCAGATTTTTTTGTTAACAAGAAATGACAGATGTCAGTTGATACAACTCTTCTAGCGTGAAGAGTTTCAGCTCATCCAGTGTGAGTAAAGCAGGTGTAGAATTCACCCTCTGATTATGCTGTAGCATAGAGAAGCTCAACTAACTACACTGTCCAAAAGTATGTGGACACATGCATATCCAGTGTTTCTGAAACCAAAGTGATTCACAAGGAGTTTGACCCCATGTTCTGCAGTAATATTAGTTACTGTTCTTGGAACAATTTATGCTAGATGTTGAAATATTGTTAGAGTTTGATTGTATTTAACCACAAGAGATGATGAGATGAGAACCACAATGAGATCAGGTATTGATGTTGGGTGATTATGCTGCCTTCAAGTGGTAAAAAAAATTCCATATATAGTGGGTGTATCATTGAACAAGCCCCTCAAAAGTGATATTTACTAGATAAGCATGAGGTACATGAGATTTCACTGTGCTGGTAAGTTCAATCAGGAGTATTAGAGCAGAGAAAAAAGCTGCACGCTTGAGTCCGACATCCTTTACAAACACAAATGGAGGTGAGAAATGAAGGTGGAAGGAGAAAGCAGACCTGGACCCAAAGGGTTTAATCCTTTAAAATCCCAGGTTTGTTACACCCTAAGGGTTATTATTCAGTCGCTACAGGGAAAACAAAGCAAACCAGTTGAGTAACTCTTAAATTAAAGGTGGAAGAACAGAAGCTTGGACGCTCCCAGTCGTTTAAGTGGTCAAACTCGAAAACTGCTTCAGGGATTTAGGTTGACACGTCAACTTATTTGACAGCCTATTTTTGTTACTGTGCTAAGACTATATGTAAATGATATCTGATTGGATTAGTTAGGCTGTTCTGTATGGGCATTCAAAAAATGCAGTGCAGGTTGCAACACTCCTTATAACTTCATTGTAAATGAGTGGATCTAAAGTTGCATAGGTTAAATATATGATATGTAAATTAAGTATGCCTCATGGATTTTTTCCCCCAACATATTTGAACAAGCCAACAGTTCACCCTCCTTTCACTCAGTGAACTAGACTTTTCAATCATTTGTTCACCAAAAATATCACATACTATTCTTCTGTGGACAAAGAAAGTACCCAGTTGGCCTGGAACGCAAGCACTGCCCACTTAATAATACCATGTAGGCATTTTACATTGTCCACCAGTCTCTGACACTAACCTTTTTTCTTCCATGTAACGTAAAGTTTAGATCAAAATGTTTAAAGAAGAAGGTTTTCTTACATGTTTTTACAGCTTTTTTTCAAATGCCATGGAACATTTAAGTATATATTCTTTGTGCACTGTTTCTTGGAAGGTTTGCTAGTGTGCTTAGAATCATCGTTCTGTTGAGAGGTCCACCTCTGGCTCATTTTCAGCTTTTGGATAGACGGCCTCAAATTATCTTCAAGCACTCTTTGACGATGCAGAATTTACACCTAAATCAATGACTGCATGCTGCTCATACCCTCAAATCGTAATATCTTCACCAGCATATCTCAAAGTTAGTATGGATCTCTTCTCCTAAAAAGCTGCCTATTTGCCATATATGTATCCTGTTGCTGTGGCCAAGCATTTCTATTTTAATTATTCCAATATATTCTGTCTTTGCCTATATGTTCCTTGCCAAACTGTAATCTTGCTGATGTTTATTGTGAACAAAAAACCTGACATGTAGTCTCCCATGTAGGTCAAATCTACACAATCAGATTATTTTTTACTCAGTTGTACTCGTTCCTGTAGACTCTGGATGGTTGGAGCTGCGCACTTAGTTTACTCCCAGTAAACTCTCCATATTTTACTCACACTTGTATCCTATCACCTTACTCACAGCCTACATTAGCTATATCTATATATTTCTATGCTGCAATACTGTGAGCTGTGTTAACACTGTAATACTGTTTTGTTGGTGGGGTAAGAGTGGTGAATTTGTAAAAATGTAAAACAATGGCAGTCCTTTTCATTTTTATTTTATTTTCTATAGGCTTTGCACATATTTCACAAGGTTTCTATTGTACAGACATTACAATCAAGTGAGTGCAATCAGTCACTGTTATAGAGTCATTAGATTCTATAAGTGCATTGTAGAAACTTTAAAAATAAAGTGTTACTTAAGTATTTTTAAGAGCAAGTACTCCAGTACTTTAACTCAAGTAAAAGTTTGGCTGCTCAATTTATAATGAAGTAAAATTTGATCTGTTGTATCTATTTTAATTTCGCACCGGAGTTGTGTACTTTGTCAGCCTCTATCTACAAATCTTCAAATTATTGTAAGTTTGTCCAGGACTGTTCCAGCACATTTAGACTGTTATATATGAAAAGAGGTTTCTAGAAATCAACGACTTTCATCATGGGATAGGCAGAGGAAGATCACTTTTACTGTTTATGTGAAAATTATCAGACAAATTTGACCTGCATGGAAAGAACTCAACTATGAAACATGGTGGTGGATATTTTATGAGCTTGGGCCTTACGGTCTGGGCAGCATGCAGTTATTGATTCAGCTATGAATTCTGGGTCATTTAATATAATGTAGGGTCTTTATTTGAAACTGACCTAGTGATGGACCTTTACAATTAATTGTAACTGGAGCTCTGATGGGTAAAGTGCACACACTGTGTGTGCCACACATTCAGTCCAATTTCAGGTAAAGAACTATGAACTAGTAGACAGATGCAGTATGAACCAAGAAGCTTCTGCATGTCTGCTTCAGTTCATGTTTTGGAAAAGTTTCTTTTTTTCACTTTGATATATCATTTTAAACAAGTAAGAATGATTTTGACTTTTGCCAGCTCAACATTAATCTGCCTACAAGTAATGAACATAAGTTTATAAGAACATAAGGATCAGGTGTGCTAGAGCATGGATAAGGCTACTGTTTGAGGTGCTATGTTTCTCCAGGCCCAGGAATTTGATACTTTAGATATAATAGTCCATTATATGACCAAAAGAGCATAGGCAAATCATGTTCATCCATGAGAGGGGGTATGTGTGTGTGTGTGTGTTTGTGTTTGTGTGTGTGTGTGTGTGTGTGTGTGTGTGTGTGTGTATGTGTGTGTGTGTGT
>JBBIGC010024079.1:0-12523 GCA_037576955.1 Lepidarchus adonis | reverse complement strand
CCCTTTGGAGCCTCCTGTTGTCTCTTTGGAGCCTCCTGCTGGCCCGTTGGAGCCTGCTGCTGTCCCGTTGGAGCCTGCTGCTGTCCCGTTGGAGCCTCCTGCTGTCCCGTTGGAGCCTCCTGCTGACTCATTGGAGCCCCCTGCTGACCCGCTGGAGCCTCCTGCTGACCCGCTGGAGCCTCCTGCTGACCCGCTGGAGCCTCCTGCTGACCCGTTGAAGACTCCTGCTGTCCCGTTGGAGCCTCCTGCTGACGCGTTGAAGACTCCTGCTGACCCGCTGGAGCCTCCTGCTGACCCGTTGGAGCCTGCTGCTGTTGACCCGTTGGAGCCTCCTGCTGCTGACCCGTTGAAGACTCCTGCTGACCTGTTAGCACCACTAAACACCGGATACAGTAGTGAACATAGACACAGTGAGAGTATATGTATATATGTTTGTATGAATGGATTTTTATATATATATATAATTGCTGCTGTATGGTGATCTATATATGATCACAAACTTCATACACATTGAACACACACATTCATCCATTTCTTCCATTATTATATATAGATGTATATACATAAAATCAGTGCTGTTCTGCGTGCGGTTATTCTTGGTTTGGTCGGAGGTTGAAATTTGATGTTCGTGAAAACATAAATTAACATTTTCTTATGGTATCAAATGAAAAAAAAAATACACTGCAGAAAATGACAAAAAGTAATAAACTTCTAGGTTCTAGGTTAATATTTTATGTACAGTAATAAACAACAGTTGAGATTCATTTCTAATCACTGCTCTTACCTGAGCTCTGAGTGTCTCCACCTGCTCTGTTCACTTCTCTCTGAGGACTGGATGGAGGGATGGACTCTCCTGTAGAATATTGAGTATTTTCCATTATTTTTCCATGTTTCTGTGTCTTGTTTACATGTTTGTAGGATCTTCATGATGCTGTATTGAGTAAGAGCTCTTACCTGAGGTCTGATTGGCTGCAGCAGCTCTGTTTCTGTCTTTCTGAGCACAGTGTGAGCTAAAGTGATGGTTGATATCTGCTTTGAGGTAAATAAATGTTGCTAGTTTTGTGTTATTGTAAACTCTTAACAATGGTGTATTGACTGAGAGCTTTTACCTGAAGCCCGAGTGTCTTCATGAGCTTTGCTCCCTTCTCTCAGACGACTTGATGGAGGGATTGACTCTCCTGTAAAAGTAAAAGTACCTTTAATATCTTTAACTATACTCTAAAAGTACTGGTTACCCCAAACATTTACTCAAGTAAATGTAATTCGTTACTACCCACCTCTGCTTCTCTGTTTACTCACTTAATATTTACTTAACAATTCTTCTTTTAAAAATCTTACTTAATAAAAAATCTATCATATCTATAATCTATCAGTTGCTTTAACCATCTATGAATTTATTTACTATTTTTTTTATTTTTTTCACAGATAAAATTTTTGGTCTATGAATAATCATGTCTCGCTAACACTTAATACTATTTACATTTATTTTATCTTCGGTAACAGTCATTTTAAATTAATTTAATCAAAAGTGGAATTTTATTACTTTTTGTCATTGTCTGCAGTGTATTTTTTTTTTTTTCATTTGATACCATAAGAAAATGTTAATTTATGTTTTCACGAACATTTAGTCTGTAATATCTTCTTAATGGTATATTGAGTAACAGTTCTTACCTGAGCTTTGAGTGTTTCCTTCAGCTCTGGTTTGTTCTTTCAGAAAACTTGATGGTGGTTTGGTCTCTTTAAAAGATTTATAATGTCATATTAGCATCCAGCATTAACTGAATTTGTAGTGATACCTACTTTTGGTTTAAGATTAGTTAACCTTGATGATGTGTATGAAATGCCTTTGAAATGTATGTATATCTTTCATTTTTGGAACGAATCACTTGGGACAACTAGCATCATAGCATGAGATTCATTGAAACTGAGACTATCATATATTATTTTTCCCAATAACTATTGCTTAACAACTCTTTGGCCAAAAATTATGAAATATGTCCGGCATGTTGGCGTCTAGGAGAAGTATGATCCTATCTCATTACAACTCGTTTGTGGAGAGGATCAGCAGTGTTAAGTTCCGGGTGTGCACCTAGCTGACGACCCGTCCTTCTCCACTAACAACACAGCAGTCATTAAAAAAGCACAGTCCACCTCCAGACCTTTCACCAACTCAAAACATTTGGAGCATCTCAAAGACCCAGGACTGTTGAGCAGCTACAATCATGAATCGGACAAGAACGGGGCTACATTCATCTCCTAAAAGTCCAGGAACTGGTCTCCTCAGTTCCCAGATGTTTACAGACTATGAGAGATGATACTACACGATGGGAAACATGGCAGTGTCCCAACTTTTTTGAGACTTGCTGCCATGAAATTCAAAATGACATTATTTATCAGGCCATTTTGAAAATATTTGACATGTTTTCTGTGTTCTGTGAGATTATCGAGTCATTGCGTTAATAGTCATTCAACAAATATTTACAAAATAATACAATAACATTCATCCATAGTTTTTACGATCACTTTGTTACATTTTTTTAGTTTTTAAAGTGTATTATTCATGTTTTGATCTCTATGAAATGATGCGTACTGTATGTGATGGTAGATTGGATGGTGTTACCTGAAGAATGAGTGACTCCTTCAGCTCCATTTCTTTCTTTCTGACCATCAACAAGGCTTGATGGAGGGTTTAACTCCCCTATGCAATGATATTTAAAACATAATAATATTATACACTTTTAATACACACTTCACCCAAAACTTAGTCTACACTGGAAAACAGAACTAGTGTCTGGATGTGTTCTATTACTGTAAATAAGAGATTGTTTTCTTCTTCATGCTAACGTTAATCATCAGTAGCTACATTTCTAATAAATAGTGTTACCTGAGGCTTGAGTGTTCACTTCACCTCTCTTTTCTTCTCTCATTGGACCTGATGGAAGATTGGAATCTTCTTTAAAATAATCGTAATCTCAAATTAGCATCCAGCTTTGATTTTTAGTGAACAATGTCACTTCAGATTGAGATTAGTTTTTCCTGAGGAGGAGTCATTTTACCACAGGACGTTGTTTGAAATTAATCATTTTTATTTAGTTTGACTGTAAGTTGTTACCTGAGGCCTGATTGGCTCCAGCAGCTCTGTTTATTTCTTCCTGAGGACAAACTGAGCACAGCAGTGGGGTGGAGTCTCCTTTAAAGTAATTAGTAATATTCATATTACGTTATGTTTTTATATACACAAATCCTGCTAACAGTATAGCTTCAAGTGGAAATAATTTGTATTAATTATGTAGGTTCATAGTGTATAGAAGTAAACATTAACCCAATACTTAATAATTATCTAGAGTTTGTCAAAAGATTTCAGACATTTACCTTCTACGGCTTCTGTTTCTCTATTAACTGTTTCTGTCTCTATTGGGACAAAACCAAACCATTTTTATCTCAACAGCATTCATTTCTATGTATTATACAAACGGATACAATGATACTTCTGCTCATTTATTATGACTGTGTTTGTGATGTTTGTGATGTTTCTGTTTCTAATATTCTTATTTATTCTTTCTCCTTTTATTAGCCATTGTTAATATGAGGTTACCTGCTTAATATGAGCACAAGCTGGACTTGATGGAGGTATGAACTAGTAAGTAAGTAAGTAAACCTTTTATTTTAAAGCACTTTTCAAGGTAAAAACCACAAAGTGCTGTACAGCAAACAATGAAACACGCTATAAAATGTCATTTATATTTAAATTAACACCATCAACACTCAACAAACCCACATATTCAACCATAATTACAATGCTGAACTAGTTATTGGATTTCTTCCATTATTATGAATGAGATCAGTGTTGTTTTTTGTTAGGTTACTCTTGGTTTGGTTGAGAAGTAATAATCTATAGCTGAACTTCATTTCTAATCAATAGACTTACCTGAGAACCAATTGTCTCCATGAGCTCTGTTCACTTCTCTCAAAGAACTTGTTGGATGGTTGGACGATCCTTTAAAATATCCATAAGTTCATGTTAGCATCCAGCTTTATCTGGGAATTTACAGTATTGTTTGTTGTTGAGATTGGTTAGTTTTCCATGATGAGTTGAGTACACGCAATTTTACAACAGGATGTTTATGTCCAATTCCCATGACATAGTGAAAATGTCAGCGATGGGATTGGTTACTCTGTTTACTCACCTCAAATCAAAAGAAAATCAAATATTAAAATATCAGATTAGTTCTTCACCTACTCATGTAAAACTGATTCCATCTCAATAGTACTTTAAACTTTCTACTTATTGATCATAAACTCAACCACATCTGTCCAAATATTGTGTTTTAGGTTGTAAAATTTTACCTTGTGATTCTAAATCCTTATTTGTGTCTTTGTCACCTGTTAAAAAAAAAAGAAGTCATTATCTTGGTTAGCCAGTCTTTTTAAAAAGATCATTCATACTTAAAAACAAATTCACCTTATCAGCTAATTGTTACTTTTAAAATATTGTCTTTAATGTTACACCGTAAAGACGTTTGTAAATTTAAATTTGCGCGGAGTAATGTAAGGTTTTGTTAATTTATTTCAATTTCCTTAAACATGTTCCAGCACCAAACATGTGAATTTTATGTGTCTTTGCTTTCAGTGTGATCCTTCTCTGAGGTAAGTAACTGTTTATTAAATCTGTATAAGCACTTGGTCGTAGAAGCTAGTTACATGTATTTACATTTAGAATACAGTATGGGTAAATAAATGGTAATAGAATGGATAAATTACTGCCAGTAAATGGTAATGGCTATAATTTTATACTCATTTTACAGTGTGTATTTCTTATAAAACTGTTTATGCAAACTTGGAGGTCATGAATTTTACAGGTTTTAATGGTGGCTGCTTTGAGCTTGGTTTATATCTTCTAAAGCGTAGAGAAATATCTGGTGTCCATAAAGTCTCTTTACAATATCACCAATTTATTACAAAGGCGATCGATTAGATATTTTCCATCAGATTTGTTCTGTCATTAGTGGTTATCAAAGTTTTTCGATAAATGAGGTACTAATAACTGAACCCTCTGTTAAATTAAATTAAGACTCTCTGTTTCCATAAGTTTTTTTATTTATTGATGGACGTGACAATCGATCACTTCCATGCTTAGTTCTGAAATTTGCTGAGTCTGCAGATCTGATTTTGTTTCAAAAACAATGATCAAACCAAATCATCAATTGCCTTTGTAATAATATCTTGTCATTATAAAGAGATGTTATGGACACCCTGTATATAATGTAAACTATATCAGTCATTACGTTTGTCCCTGGAAGCTAATGTCGCTAATGCAAAAGATTACAGACTGGTTGAAAAACCAGTCTAAAAAAAAAATAATAATAATGTTGGTTTTGTCTAATATTCTAATGATAACTAGATACCTACAAGGTTATGACCCCCACAAAATTTTAAGATATTACACTGCATTATTTACATTATTTACCAATGGATAAAATGTACATTTACAACATGATTCTGAAGAACATTGAGGTGATGCAGCACGCGGAAAGTTTGTACTTTGAAAGAGTCTCAGTTTATACATTGAAAGTTTGTCATTGGCTTGAAACAATTGTTTGCCATGTTTCCATCCACATATTAACACATCTAAGTGCATCTGTAGTTTAAAATATTAATAATTAAAGGTATTTCCTCCCTTGAAAGTGAGCATAATCCAAACAGAGCAATGTTTGAGAGGTTTATTCAAAATTATACACCACAAAAAAGTATTGTAATTATTTAGGAGAACAACATGTTTTTAATATATATATATTTCAATATATATATATATATATATATATATATATATATATATATATATATGCTGCGTTTCTTTGACAAAGTCATATTTAATACAATAAAGTTAACGATACAGATGCAACTTTCTCGTAACAGCAGACTGAATCTTACCCACTGACTCAAACCTTGGACCTTTCTGGAAAATACGACCTGCAGTCAAGAAAAAATACAGATATTAGAGAATTTTAAGACTAATGAGACTCATTTACTGATAATGGAACATTCCCTACCTCTAAACCTGAAAAGGATTATAGCCACTATTACAACGAGCACCAAAGCGATGAGCAGAGGGGTGATGGTGGCTGTCAGTCCTGGAGAAAGCCCTGATCAAATACAATATGTTCTTTATGTAAAAAATATTCAGCAATATTTAGCTGACATTTGAGCTACATGAGGTAAAAAAAATCTACCTGTCTCTCCAGGTATGTATGGTATAACTCTTTTCTCCTTCATCTCCTGATCAAATAAACCCACAGAACAGGAGATCCACTCTGACTCAGAGGTTGAGACGACCAGCCAGGAGCTCACACTCACCAAACCTACAGAGTCTTAGCGGAGGGATAGAACAAAAAGAGTGAATGGAAGTAGGACATGCATCAGGTGCTCATCACAAGTTCCCTAAATCATTGCATTTGCCCCATAACTAACATAGTTCCGCGAAATACAGAGGGTCCTGCGCTGTATTTGACACTTTAAGTTTTGGTTACTTCGTTACACTTTAGGTTTTTTTTTTTCACTGTGTGAAAGTGAAAGTGAAAGTAGATATAATTAAACACTCAGAACAGGAAATCGCTCTCTCTCTGGTGGACTGACCGAGCAATGGCCTCAGGGCATTACACACGTATGTGCTTATATAAGGGAATGTTCTAATAAAACGCCTATAGACCTAAGAAACAATCATCTATGTATATTCACTCTTAGTGCGTCTTGGCTTCTCTGCACCACACAGTGCCGCGGTGTCAAGCTCCAGTCCTGGAGGGTCGGAGTCCAGCACAGTTTGATAGTTTCCTCGCTAAAAAACGCCTGATTTGACTCACCAGTTCATCACCAGGCTTTGTGAGTGTTAGAGGAGGGGAACTACCAAACTGCTGGACACTGGCACCATCTTTGGGGATCCTTGATGTAGAGGAATCGATAAATGACCACTAGAGGCTTAATGTTTGGTGTGGTAGGACATGGACAGAGATGGACATTAGCAAAGTACATTTATTTGAGTAATGTACTTAAGTACAACTTTTGACTATCTGTACATTACTTGAATAGTCTTTTTTTGGGAAACTTTTAACTTTCACTTAACTACAGGTTCTCGTTACTCGGTACTTTCAGAGTAACTTCAGAGAACGAGTTGATGCCTTTCAAAATAAACTGTACCACAGACGTGAGACTGCGCAACGTAAAAAACGAGTCACTGAATACATTACAGTACAGGAAGTGTGGGGTAGATTGCATATTATTTAAAAAAGGGTGTTAGCCAATCATCCATCCCCACTGTGGCATTTGGCCATTGATTGACATATAGTACAGCCAATCAGAGACCTCGTGTAAGAAGCGTCACCGCGCATTCTCGGTCAATCGCATAAGCTACTGCGAAACTACAGCGAACAAGTCGTCTAGTTAGCGGCTTCCAGTTTATTTCTCTTAAAGAAAGAGTGTAAAAATGAGTGAGCAAGTAAGAAACCAAAATCAGACTGTTTGTTAAAAAGTACAACACTGATTACCCTCCAAAAAGCTGAGAAAGAGAAAGAACTATGACTGGACTATGCAATTCCATTCAATTTAAGAGTTTAAGATTTATATGAAGTTTAACATCATCTGAGTACGGTAATGGCAATAAATAAATAAATAAATAAATAAATAAATAAATAAATACAATTATAATTTATATTGCAGTAACATTTGACTAGTGGTATCCGTACTTTCACTTGAGTACTGAAGTTAGATACTTTGTCCACATCTGGATATGGAAGTGCCTCTTCTTTCACAGGAGTTTTGTTTAAAACATTGTTTCTGGTGTTTGTAGAAAATACATAATACCTTAAATAAGCCATAACATAAAAACCACCTTCCTAATAGTGTAAATTTCCCACTTCCAATTTCTCACTTCCAGCACATCAAGTTGAAGAACTGACTGTTTACTTGCTGCCTAATACATCCCACCGGGTTGAAATTATTCTTGTGAATCAGAGTTTATATCTTTACCTGTTTTGTAGCGATCAGCACTGTTCCTAAGTTCTCTCCCTTCTTTGTCTCTCCAGATGAGAGTGGTGTTTGGTGACCATCCATCTGACATACAGGTAACGTTTACCTGGTCTCCAGCTTTGGCCAGCGAGAGGACAGGATGGGATCCAACCACTGAAGGATTGATTAGATTAATCAAAGGTAGGTTTGTCTGAATTTTACATTGAGTATATGAACCAAACATCAGCCAGACCGATTATTAGCGCCCATATTTAGTGTTTTATTTTGACCATCACCGATATTCAGTAACTATCGTGAGCTATTAACACCACACTTATACATGAGAGAGCAGAATGTGAGCCGAGCATAAAGGTAAAGCAGTGTTTCCCAAAATTTAAACATTATCATACACACTGAAGCTACAAAAAAACACATAGCTCCTGTTTTCATAATAAAAGCCTGCCCACTTTCCCAGTTCCACTACTGAAAATGTCCCAATAATTATGCGGTGATAATGTAAGACTATGGAAGAGTAATACATTTGCTAAAACAATCCAGGCGGAATTTTAATGAAAAGTGAAAACAGAGCTTTTTTTTTTTGTGAATGTTGTCTTCTGTATGAGTCAGCAGTGTTACCTGTACAGGGGTTGTTTGTTTATGTTGCACTCAACATATGGTGATTCATTGCTGGCTCCCTTTTTTATGCTATTTGCGATGTAAAAACAAAGTCCTAGTAGGAACTAGTTGGTGAGTGTAGCCGACAAATACATGTGGCAACACGCAGCGCTATTCAAAGAAGATGCGATGTTCATTTGCCATTTTGGATTGTGCTTCATTATGGCTCCCAAGTGTAAGCGGACTCTTCTGATGTCAGTGCTTTTTGTATTTACCATAGAAATACACTAAAGTGAATGTTTAGTAAATGTTTACCACAGTCAGGTTTCGCATCATTACTGCTGTGTATGTGCTCTGTGTTTATTGTTATTTACCTATTCACTGTACAGTAGTAAAATGCAGTTGAATGCTAATTTATGCTTTGGTGTTACCTATATGCGCACTACTCGTTCATGCACGTTGCCAGCTGTTAAAGACAGTGCTGTTCAATAAAACTGCCGCAGCATCATTGCAAGTTCCGACTTACAGTGTTCGGGTTGTGTTGCGTTCAGAGGAACGAATCTTTTACAAAAACCCAAGAACAAAGTATTAACAGTGGAACGGCCACAGCTAATGCTGCAACAAGAACTTATTTGGCTATTAAGTCTCAATTTTATAATACCACTGAAATGTTAAAACGTTAAATTACAATATGAAAAGTTTGCTTTTGTGTTGGTGTTAATAAAATTTAAATCTTCTATTGGCCCCATTAACTAGAAATAATCAGTATTAATATCTGCTTGGAAAAAGCAATATCAGTCAACTTTTCTAAGATGAAAAAATATTGCTGGGTTTGAACATATCACAAAAAATGCAGCACAATTTTTGTCATTTTTTTTAAACGGATGCAGGTACCAACTGAAGTATTGTTTATGTTTGTAGCTCACATTAAGTCCTAATAAACATCCTCAAAATCTCTAAATAAACCCTATTAAAGATCTGGATGCAGTCTGAGCAGGTAAAGAGAAAATGTAGTCATGTGTGTAAAGATGTTGATACTTGTTAAAAACATTACTGTGCACATCGTTAGCACAACAGTGTCACTTGCTAGCGGTCTGATTAGCGGTGGTGATTCCAAAACATGGGTTACAGTGATGGGTGAATATAAGCTTTTCATGTGGTGTTACTTTTGTATTTTCTTACCTTTAACATTAAGGAACACACTAGCTTTTTCATACCATACATAACTCTTTACATAGCAAACATATTCTCCACTGTCTGCTAGCATGAGCTTCTCCAGCTTCAGAGAGACGTTCCCCTTCTCCAGTTCTCCAACCAGGGATACTCTACCCCTGTACCAAGTCTCCCCAGTGCTCTCCTGGACGTTTAGATCTTTGTAGAACAGAATCGGGTTGTCTTTATCATTAGGACCATACCAATATATTTCATATTCTTTACAGTCCAAGGAAGGGGAAAGTCCACATGGCAGAACAACTGAAGATCCCAACTGTCCAGATATAAAGCTCCCAGGAACCAACAAGATGAAGGTATCTAAAAACAAGAGTTTTTTTGTGTTAATTTGAAATTCAAGCATATATTCTGTATGTGAATAAAAAGTCTTTAGATTTAGGATGGGAGGATGACACAAATGAATTACCTGTATTTGCAGAATGGAGAAGACCAAACAGCATCAACAGAGAAAGCATTGCTGTTGGTGAAAATCATATTAGTTGCAGTGTCAAGCCATTGACCTGAGAGTGTTCAGATGAAGGGAGGTGTAGTTACCGTATATCTTCCGATAGTAGCCCTGGCGTTTATTCCAAAAATGATTGGGAAGGCCCAGTGTTTAAAAGAGACAGTGTTTGTTGGAGACGGGTTATTATTCTCCTCACAGACGGAATGGTGATAATATTTACTGCACAAAATGTCCTGCAGCTTCTTCTCATTTATTTAGACAGAAGATAAAACATCACAACTAAAATCATCCCTCTGTCTGTTCGGTGGTGATACTTGTCTGTGATTGGCTGTTATTGTGGGAGTGGTTTAGCACCGAATGCAGCGATAAGTTTAAACAGAGACGATTAATATCCGTCAGAAATGAGTAATTACACACGTTACTCATATAACTGTCTTCAGAAATCAGAGGTTTGTTTTAAGCTGTTTCACATCTTTTAGGGAATAAATTCTGTTAAAACACGGCAGTAGAAAGTGAAAGCTCAGGGGTTCCCGGTTGCTATTTGTTGCAACATCTCTTCAAACCCAGAGGTAATTGGAAACGGGTGTCAATAAGAGACGGGCTATTATTAGAAGATATACGGTATATACACACAGTAACTATTTGTTGGATTTAGAGTATAGATTTGCATCTTATTTTTAAAACAGGTTGCGAAAATGGTCACAATGACAGTCATAAATACACAGTAAATGTACAACAGCTTTGCGAACATCAGCCCTGGTTTTATCTGAAACATTTGCCTGTGGTGAAAAAATTTTGTTTATAGCTAAGTTTATAGCTCATGGTGAGTCCTCCCAAACCAGATTTGTAAATGTTCATTATAGATGTGGGTGGAGAAAAGAAAACCTTTAGCATGTATGCTAAGACTTGAATTTTTTTATTAGCAACATTAGCCACAGTGATCCAATGGTATTGCAACCACATTTGGACATCAACCATGGCATGGCTGATCCACTGTATTTAAGATAAGTGGAAAAATGTAAACATTAAATTATTATAACATCTGCATGGTCTTGTGTTACTACACTTCTACTTATACATTTTAGAAGGATACTTTTACTTGAATTTTCATTAAATAATTAGTAGGTGACAAGAGCGAATTTACGCTGCTATGAACAATCTCCATGAAGATCTAAATGAAAATAAATTGGGGAGAACTATCTATTTTTTCTTTGTAATTGAGCAAAGGTACAATTGTTTCATATCGCTTGAGCAAAGTACGAATTCTCCAGATAAATACATACGACTATATTACTTACGTATTTCCTAACCTTGGTCAACATCAGTAAAGAAAACAATACATTCATTTAGAGCTCATGGGCTTCTGGAGACCAGTGTGAGGTGAGGTCTTCTTGAGTAAACCTGAACAATTTCCAATATTCAATATAATTTTGTAATTAGAACAGATCCATTGACACCAAAACATCAATGAATCTGTAATAAACCAACACCAAAGTAGCAATTCTTTCTTTTTAAGGCAAAATAATGAAAAAGTCACTTAGGTTTCTTAACTTTATAACACAGAATGCAGTAAATCATGCAAAGAACTTACTATTAGGGATGATTAAGTAGAGGTAACCCCAGTAATAGATGATGAAAAAAATTATGAAACATTGGACACAACACTGTGCTATAGTCCGTATCTGCTCCTCCAATCAGAGCAGTTTCACTTTCACTTTAAGGTGAAAAACACGCTCAATGTTAAAGTCAATGTTAATCTGACACCTGGAATGGTCTCAAGTGAGTCAAAGAGTTACTGTTTAAACACAAGCTTACCTTCGAGTGCTGTCTCTGAGGCAGAACGACAGGTTGGAGGTGATTTTGAAGAAGTCCAGGCTGATTTTAGAGCTGCCTGTACAGAGTCCACCTGGTTAACTATTTCTGCACACGGAAGAAGTGAGCAAGGAAAGGACACAGGGCAGGTGAACACTGCCTCTTCTGGCAAGTGTCCAATTCCTGATAACAGATTACAGCCCCATAGAGGTGATAGCAACTAGTCTGTTCTGCAGACACATTTTGAGTGCAGCTGACCCAATGAATAACCTCACATTGTGTAGGTAGGTGTGGAGATAAGATGGTGGTGATGTGGAGGCGTGGTTAGGAAATGGTTGTGGTGTTAGTGGAAGGTAGAGGATGGTGGTGGTGTGGAGGCGTAGTTAGGAAATGGTTGTGGTGTTTGTGGAAGGTAGAGGATGG